>CM019699.1:32584839-32734839 GCA_009760885.1 Achatina immaculata | reverse complement strand
CCATTTTCTACATCATGTGCACTTCGTATTTACCTCTCTCTCCCTCTCCTACAACTACAAGCTTTCCCAGTATCTATTTGATGTCGACTACATGCCTCCATGAATTATAAAACTTAAAAGTTATCTTAAGCTGCTCTTACAGACACCAAATACAATTAATTGTTTTCTGTATAGTCCCGAAAATTTTGTTTAGTAGATAGTCATTTATAATGTATGTAGTTACTTCTATACTGAGTGAATGTTTAAGAGTGAAACGTAAATGTTATATTTTATTTTATGTCTCTCAGCTTCAATGTTAGTTATGTTTGTTATATGAACAGCATATTTGTAGAATGTCTGGAATAGAGTGAAAGATGTATGATAAAGGGCAGAATGTCAGACGGGCCTGCGTGCCCAATTCTTAACCCTTTTGAAATAAAGATCAATCAATCAATCAATCAATCTCCCTGTCTCTCCCCTCTCTCCATTTCCTGCTCTCTCTCCCTCTCCTGTCCTCTCTCTCCCTTCCTCTCCTTTTTCTCCTCTCTCTCTCATTCTCCCTCTCCCTCTTTCTCTCCTTCTCCCTCTCTCTCCCCCTCTCTCCTTCTCCCTCTCTCTTTCCCTCTCCTTTCCTCTCTCTCCCTCCTCTCATTTTTCTCTCCTCTCTCTCCTTCTACCTCTCTCTCCCTCTTCCATCTCTCTCCCCTCTCTCTCCTTCTCCCTCTCTCTCCTTCTCCCTCCCTCTCTCTCCCTCCTTCTCCTTTTTCCTCTCTCTCTCTTTCTACCTCTCTCTCCCTCTTCCATCTCTCTCCCCTCTCTCTCCTTCTCCCTCTCTCTCTCCCTCCTTCTCCTTTTTCCTCTCTCTCTCCCTCTCCCTCCCCCCCCCCCCACTCTCTCTTACTTCTTTGTCTTGATCTACAAAGAACGTAGACTGAGACAACCCTTACCGCCAGTTCTGAACTGAGACCTTTCCAGGTGCACCCAGATGTCAGGTGGTTACAAGGTACAGTTAGATCAACCATCTCATCTGTGGAAGGTTGTGTTACCTGGAAACGTAACAAAGTTTACATCAATCAAATATTGTGCGTGTTTAGCTTTCTGTTTCTCTGAACAAACTGTTTTATTTTCTGTTTCCCTGAATAAAATCTTTTTTCTTTCTTTCTTGTTTGAACAGATTTATTATTATTTTTTTTGTTTTTATGAAAAAACTCTCCTCTGAACAAATTCTTTTACTTTCTGTTTCTCTTTCACCAATTGCTTTTACTTTGTTTCTTTGACCAATTCCTATTACTTTCTGTTTCTTTGACCAATTTCTTTTACTTTCTGTTTCTTTGAACAGTTTCTTTTTTTTTTTTTACCAATTTCTTTTACTTTCTGTTTCTTTGACCAATTTCTTTTACTTTCTGTTTCTTTGACCAATTTCTTTTACTTTCTGTTTCTTTGACCAATTTCGTTTCTTTGACCAATTTCTTTTACTTTCCGTTTCTTTGACCAATTTCGTTTCTTTGACCAATTTCTTTTACTTTCCGTTTCTTTGATCAATTTCTATTACTTTCTGTTTCTTTGATCAATTTCTATTACTTTCTGTTTCTTTGATCAATTTCTATTACTTTCTGTTTCTTTGATCAATTTCTATTACTTTCTGTTTCTTTGATCAATTTCTATTACTTTCCGTTTCTTGAACAATGGCTTTTAGTTTCTGTTTCTCTGAAAGGACTCCTTCGTTTCCATATTTCTCTCTTGCAATGTTATCTACAAGCCTCTTTAAAATTTTACTATAATAACGCTATACAGGAGTGAGATCACTTAAGAACAAAGTAGCATAAATGATACTTTATCTGAAAGTAGTTTATTCCTTGGGCATTATTTTAGGTTGTGGGATCTCCAGCCAGAGTTCAGGCAGTCAGTCAGTTATTTCCATGACTCTTGCTGAACTTTACCTCCCTAACAGCACTCCTGTATGCCTCTCGGTTGTGAGCAAGATGGCCTGCTGCTGATGCATCCAGTTGCAGATCATCAACGATGTCTTGCAGCCATCTTAGCCTTGGTCTTCCTCTCTTTCTTTTTCTCCCATTATGTACCCTTTCAGAGAAGAGGACTAAAAAAATTTTTTTTTATTCTTGGGGCCCAGTAACCCTGGAAACATCACAGTTAAGAAATATAAATTTTCTTGTACAACTTAGCACACTATGGCGTGATGGTACAGAGGATTCTTTGTGTGGAAATGCTCGGAGATTTAATATATATATATACTTTTGTCACAGGGTAAATTTTTTCGGAGATCTCGTCCTCCAGCTCTTGGAAGAGCCTCATGCGTGATCTCAGGCACTGTGTCTGGTGTGAGGACAAATGGCAGAAGATAAGCTGGTTGTAACAATAGAAGCACTGCGATGGTCTATACTGACAGTCTTTCACGTGAAACTGCAGGAGAGAGAGAGAGAAAAAAATTGCCATGAAAAGTGTTAAACTGTCTTGAAGTCATCATCATTATCATCATTATCATCATTATCACTGGATTCTGCATAGGTGCTCTGAGATCTTCTATGAATAAAACATCTAATAACATGCTCCATATGCCGTACACAACTAAGAGACAATCAAAGTTTCTCGGACACATCAACAGAAGCGAAGGTCTCGAAAAATTTGAACACGACTGGAAAAATAAATGACAAAACGCAGAGAGGGCAGAGAAGACAGGAATACCTGGACAGCCTGACCACATATTTTTGGCAGAAAAACAGCGAAGACAGGAATACTTGAACAGCCTGACCACAAATTTTTGGCAGGAAAACAGCGAAGACAGGAATACTTGAACAGCCTGACCACATATTTTTGGCAGAAAAACAGCGAAGACAGGAATACTTGAACAGCCTGACCACATATTTTGGGCAGGAAAACAGCAAAGACAGGAATACCTGGACGGCCTGACCACATATTTTGGGCAGGAAAACAGCAAAGACAGGAATACTTGGACGGCCTTATAGCAGTATAGGCTAGGGGTTATAACCAGGATTGGTATTTAGGAAATAATTAATAGAGTGAGTACCCTTGTTTGAGAGGTAGGTTGGTTGAGACCATTGAGCGGGGGTCTTGGGAAAAGCGTGCAGCATGGAGAAAACTGAGTGGCTAGGGATAGTATAAAAACCACTCACGATTTAGTAAAAGGGAGAGCCTTACTTGTTTTGTGTAGCAAGAGCCTTACTTGTTTGTTGTAGTGGGAGCCTTATTTGTTTGTGTTGTAGGAAGAACATTAGTAGTTTTGATGTAGATGGAATCTCGTTTAGGAAGAGCCTCTAGCAGTGGCAATTTGTTGGTAGTTAGTTGGAGGAATTAGGTTTCTTGATGGCTGAGGTTTTAGGTGGAACGTTGTAAGTATGATTTTATGTGTATAGGACATTGTAAGGTTTTCGCCCATATGGCGTAGAGTTCTCTCACGCCGGGCATTTGTTACTGTGAATTTTGTTCAGCCTGATGGCTACATTCCCATCATCATGATTTCACCCCTCATTTTGTCCATTAATAAATGTGTGTTGTCTGATGATAAACTACACCAATTGGCCTTGTTGGAATTCTCATTGTTGACCAGTTTGTTTTGGTTGGAAGACTGAAAAGTTATGTTTAAGTTGTTGTATCTGTATTATTCTGTGGAGTTGGAAGCCTGGGTATCTTGTTGTATTTTCTCAGTGTATAATATAGAAAATTAGGTGGTTTTAGAACACCAACAACAAGAAGAAATTTATAAGAAGAAACTGTACTCCACAAGATGATTTAATCATACCAGTAGTCATACCATTTCAGTGGTCCCCTTTGAACAGAGAAATAGTCATTCTGTTACAGCCTGACCACATATTTTTGGCAGAAAAACAGCGAAGACAGGAATACTTGAACAGCCTGACCACATATTTTGGGCAGGAGTACAACAAAGACAGGAATACTTGAACAGCCCGACCACATATTTTTGGCAGAAAAACAACGAAGACAGGAATACTTGAACAGCCTGACCACATATTTTGGTCAGGAAAACAGCAAAGACAGAAATACCTGGACGGCCTGACCACATATTTTGGGCAGGAAAACAGCAAAGACAGGAATACCTGGACAGCCTGACCACATATTTTGGGCAGGAAAACAGCAAAGACAGGAATACCTGGACAGCCTGACCACATATTTTTGGCATGAAAACAGCGATAGACCTGATTCGAGACACGGAGGATCGAGCAAGGAGGAGAGAGATGACCACCTACGCCTACTGGAGCGGCACTATCTGATCTGATCTGACAACGCCGATGAAATCCTTATACACTGGAGGGCAGTGATGGTGAGAATAGAACCAGTTCTCTCCCCCCCCCCCCCCCCCCCCGTTTGGGAAGATGCTGGAGAGCCCATGGATTGTGCTAGTCCTGCTCTTCAAATAAAAGCTGTAAGACTCAGTAACAAATTACTTGTGCCTGATCATCGTTTACATCCGGATCTGGAACCTGCATGAAATTTTGAGGACAAACCTTCACCATCAGCTAGAAAAAAACCTCCACCATCGGCTAGAACAAACCTCCACCATCGGCTAGAACAAACCTCCACCATCAGCTAGAACAAACCTCCACCATCGGCTAGAACAAACCTCCACCATCGGCTAGAACAAACCTTCACCATCAGCTAGAGCAAACCTCCATCATCGGCTAGAACAAACCTCCACCATCGGCTAGAACAAACCTTCACCATCAGCTAGAGCAAACCTCCATCATCGGCTAGAACAAACCTCCATCATCAGCTAGAACAAACCTGAAAGTTTCCGGCGCCACTCGCTATTGAACGAACTTCCCTGGAATTGCTAAATCCTTGCTCTTTGCAGTCCGATTCCGTGAGGATACCCGGATGCAGGCGTCGTATCGGATGGGGAGTGGATTCAAGGTTTCCATTAATTTTGAAAGCTTGCAATCGATTAAAAAAGAAAAGAAAACTTAAAACTCTCAGAAGATCCCATAATCAGTACCCGGGCCAGACTGACTCCACTCCATTTCTTTATGTTGTTCGTTCTCCATCTTTGTCCTTGTTTTCTCGCCATTCCATTATGGTTTTCGTATGTGTACTGGGCTCTTGGTATGTCCGAAAGATTTTGAAATGTCTTCTTCTTATATATTTTTTTTCATTATTTCTTTTTCTCTTACAGTATACTGGATCTCTTTATTCTTCTGCTGTATTGCTTCGTGTTGAGATGTTTGTCTCATTTCTTTATCTCTTTCAATGTTTTTTGTAACTTCTGTGAACGCCTTATGTTGTCGCTGTAACACATTTTCAGTTGTGTCACTTTCTCCCATGAATTTCTTTTTGGTTTGTAGGATTCTGTCAATAGGTAGTATGGGATGTCTCACATATAACAGAAACAATAGAGAGTACCCAGTACGTCTGGTTATGTTCGTATGAGAGCTCCTACTGCCAAGCTTAAATATATGTCCAATTTCTTTAGCACATCTGACACTAATTTTCCTAATATGCTGTTAAAAAAGAAAGACACACAATTCTACTGTAGTTGTAATGGACACCAAATTTCAAACTTGTATCAAAGTTTTATTTTACGAAATTAATGTTTCAATCTTGACATGAAGAAACTTTAAGACTTTAACAACGAAATGATGTTCATTAAATTTGGTTTTGACTTTTATTCTTTGTGACTGAGGCCTCCGTTTCAGTAAGGTGTATGACCTCATCTGGCCTGTATCAGAGAACGACATCTCCTTGACATGGATCCGATTAGCCGTTGGTTCTGTTGTTGTGGGATGGCTGCCCACTCTTCCCGCAGTGCAAGAGACAACTGTCGGAGATTGATTGGAGCCAAGTCTCGCTGGTGGACTTGTCTGTTGAGTTCATCCTATTAGTGTTCTATTGGGTTCATGTTTGATAACATGGGTGGCCACGGAATGGTCTGATCGTTGTTGTCAGCGAGGAATTTGGTGGTGAGGTGTGCCACAAGAGGTCGAGCGTTATCCTGCTGAAAAATCGACCCTGGTGCAGCCAGAAGTGGAAGGACGTGAGAACGAAGAATTTCAACGACGTATTGTTGGGCGTTCATGCGTCCTTTAATTTGCGCCAGGTCACTTCTTCCCATGAAGTTGATTGTCCCCCACACCAGTGCACCTACACCACCATGTGGGGCCTCATCCACGTAGTTCTGGCCGTAGCGCTCATGGACTGCGGTAAACTCTTCTCCGTCTACCGTGTCGCTGGAACAGAAAGAATGATTCATCACTAAACCAAACCCTTCTCCAATCATTCGCAACGGTCCATTGACGATGCTGGTTGGCCCACTGCAGTCGTTTCTGGCGATGCCGGTCCGTAAGAACAGGACCTCTGTAGGGTCTTCTAGCCCAAAGACCAGCGTCGTGCAGCCGGTTCCTGACCGTTTGATCTGAAATTCGATGAGCTGCTGTCATTGACTGGACTGTTGAAGATGCAGATGCAGATCGATTTCTGAAGTAGCGGAGCCGTATGAAGCGGTCTTCGGCAAAAGTTGTGATTATGGGTCTTCCGCTGCGCGGCCGGTCTGCATCTGAGCCAGTTTCTTGAAATCGTCTCTAAAGGCGACCAATGGTGCTTCTAACCACATTAAATTGTCCGGCCACTACATTTTGTGACTGTCCAATCTGTAAACGTCCAACGATGATGAGTCGTTGTTCTGTAGTGAGATGAACCATACTTGCGCATTGAACTTCTAAATGAATTGATTCGAGGAGCGTCAATCTTTTATAGGTATTCAATAACTTGGTCAGTGAATTTTGTGTTCAGAAAGTTTCACGGGATTCTCGTGAACCTGTCATGAGTTATTGTAAAAAAATGCTGTTGTGACTGGTGTCGCTTTTCTGTGCTCATGAATCATCTGCTGAGTACAATTCAGGTCAGCACGTGAAGCTGATGTCCAAGTGAACGTTTCAGGCAATTTGCCCTTGTCTAATCAGCAAACTTCAGTTTAAATCGCAACATCGCATTTGTTGCGTTTCTTTTTTTGAACAGTACATATAATTCAGCGTTCGCTGATGCCTTTCACTGGTGCCGTTTCCTTGTGGAGGGTATGGGGTTGTTCGAATGTGTTGAATATTTCGTGCTTTGATGACTTTTAAAAATGGTTCACCAATATACTCGCCTCCACTGTTAGTCAGTATAACCACTGGCAAGGAGTGTCTTGTCACCAGTTCGTCGACTAATAATTTGGCCATGGTGAAGTTGCTCTTGTCTGGTGTTGCATACCATTCTGTCCAGGCTGAGTATTCGTCTGTAAAGTGGACAATGTGTCTGTTTCCAGAATTGGTAATCCAATATGGACCTGAGCGTATGGGTCTGACCTTCAACATACAATCGTGAGGGTGTATCCATGATTTGAAATGATATTTTGCGCATTTTCGGGTTCCTTCTATTCTACATCTTTATAAATACCCTTCCAATAGTATTTAGTCCGGATGGTTTCGACTACTTTTTCAGTACACATATGTCCATTCTTGTCATGATAGTGCAGTATAACAATGTCCTTCAGGTATGCGGGCATGTATAATGAGGGCGGTGTTTCTTCATCTTCTGTCTCCTTATACACGACATCATTCTCCAAAATGAATGATTTAGTCAATAAGTCTGAATCATCAGACTTCTCTTCTTCAGTCTGGTTTTAATCTCCATGATATCTCTGCCCTTCTCTTACTCCGCCTGTATATCGAGGTTGTGGAACGAAAATGACTGCGATTTCTGATCATACGAGGATGCCTCTAATGTGTCTGTGTCATAGAGTGACGGCGTTGTGTCCTCATAATGTAGATCCGAAGAATCGATCACACATACGGTTAAAACGTTTTCACACGCTTTAGGCTCATGCTCCGGTGATTTCTTTTGCTGGATAACCAGTCAAGTGATATCCACGCCTGGTTATTTGGAATCTGTCATTTTCTCTCTAAATATGGAGGCCTATCACTGTCTACCGTTGTTCTTCAAAACTTTGCAATGTGGTTTGGTTTTCCACGTTTATAACACATTACCAGGTTGTTCTGTCTGTCTAGACGATTAGCTCCATACTGACCTTGGGTAGCTCTCTTGGATCTCTTGGCAGTTTCACAATGCATTCGGTCCTTGGGTTCATTCCTATGGGTGTCTCTTGGGTCTCCTGCCTTCATCATGCCAACTTCAATTGATTCTTGTCTCCCTTGAGCGGGGTGACTCAATGCTGGATAAAGACGCTGTCTGCTCGCAGATTCTCGCTCTTGATTTCTTCTTGTGTGTGTGTGTGTGTGTGTGTGTTGTGTGTGTGTGTGTGTGCAATCGATGCTGTAGCCTTGTTTGATCATTACCGTATAACATCACTCAATGAGTATATTTAACAGGAGATATTCAGTTTTCGCGTATAATGTAGTTTTCTGACTGTTTAAGGATAGATTACCTCAGGTCCCTATAGCCTTGGCTCACGGCACCACTTATTGGGCGGTTCTCAAGAGAGCATACACATGTAGCCGTCACAGAAAAACTAGATTCTAAATATCAGCGCCAGATAAATTTATTCACTCATCAGTTAGCGAACACGTTGTAACTTATTACTTCAGCTGTCACCTTATTCAATGTATGTGATGCAGGCCTCTGAGGTTTAGCCTGAATGCTCACGAATAGCAACAGCTTGTACAACTGACACACATTGTCGGTGGCCGCCATGTATTTCTCTCTCTCCCCTCTCTCTCTCTCCCCTGTCTCCCCTCTTTCTCTTCTCTCTCCCCCTCTCTCTCCTCTCTCTCCCCTCTCTCCCCTCTTTCTCTTCTCTCTCCCCCTCTCTCTCCTCTCTCTCCCCTCTCTCCCCAGTCTCGCTCTCTTCTCTCTCTCCCCTCTCTTCCCCCCCACTCTCTCTCTCTCTCCAATCTCTGACGTCACACTTCCGCCAGTCGTTCACAGTCACCCCACACGTTCTCCTTAAATGAACACCCCTGACTCAATGAGGTTGGTTGTGGATGAGTTTGTTGAGTAAAGATGACTTCGTTAGGATGATACTGCATGTGTTGGGTGCACTCACAGGTATATATGGCAAGGTTGTAGTACGAGTTGGGATGGTGTTAATATATGTTATATACAGCTGATATGGGCTGTCACACAATAATGCTTTTGGTCTATGCTGACAACGTGGTATAATTTATTTATGTAAGAGACCTTGAACGATGGTTCAGTTATGCGTGTTTCTTGCCGTGAGTTTTGATGTCGTTGCCATGCACATATAGTATAATACATGCAATGCTGAGTTTTGATATGATGCTTATTACAGCTCTTCGGAGGGACAGCTTTATATGTTCTAGTGTCCGTGATAAATGCTGTTATGAGGACCTTCACTCTTTTGACAATGCTTTACACCTGTGTGATGTTAATATTCAGTGCATTGTTCAATATATGTATATATTATTTATATATATATATATATATATATATATATATATATATATATATATATATACATATGCATGCAGGAAACTCTCTACTGTAGAGAGCGGAACAACAACACAACTCCTTCAGATCATCAGAGGAAGTACCCCCCCCCCCTCAAACAAGTTTCGGCCCTATTAAACTCCTGACACTCTAAGGGGGGTGGGCCCCTCTGGGTCATGACTCCCAGATGTCTTGTGAGTTGTTGCTTTTTTTTCCAGTCCCGGGATTGAACCCGTGATCTTCCAGCTGGCACTGCACTTTTTGAAGTGCGTCTTTAGTGATTTATATATATATATATATATATATTGTCTTGTCTTGCCTCCTTCCTCATATACCTTTCGGTGTTGAGGGGACAAATAGACGTCTTGATGGGGCTCGGCGATTTGCTTCATATAATTGGATATTTAATGCTAATTTCCTCTCTCCATCTCCTGCGTGGGCGACCTCTTCCTCTGTTACCTACAAATCTTAGTGTGAATGTTGTCTGACAGTAACCGTGTAACATGGCCATACTATTTGACTTGCTGTTTCTGGATATAGTGTAATACTTGTGTTACTCAAACCTTTGCCCTGATGGTGTCATTTCTTATTTGGTCTCTTCCTGTCACATTTAGTATTCTCCTTAAATATCTCATTTCTGTCGTGATGATTTTTCTTTTGTTCTTGGCTGTTAGTGTCCATGTTTGACATTTATAGCATGGAGCTGGGAGGAAAATTATGTTGTACACTGACCGTTTTGTTTCAAGTGTGATGTATTTGTTTTTCAATAAAGGACTCATTTATCCAATGACCTGATTTGCTTTGTTGCATCTGTTCTCAGTCTCGGCTTCAGTAGTCCCTGAGGATGATATTATACTACCTAGGTATTTGACATGTTTCACTTGTTTCAAGGACTTGTTGTTTAAGAAGAACTTTGGATTTCTTCCATTGCTATGGTCATGACTTGTGTTTTTTCAGCGCAGATCTTCATGTTGTGGCTTTGACATGCCCTTGCTAAGTTATCCATGTTCTGCTGTAGGTATTTTTTGACGTGTGATAAGTGCTTGATCGTCAGCAAAAAGGAGTTCGTTTATGGTCCTCCTATTGGGTGTGTCTTCTGGAAGGTGTTGTGGGTTTATTGGCGTTCTTTCTGGGGGGGGGGGGGGGGGTAAAGTAAGAGAACACAGTTTTGTAGGATTAGACCTCGAAAAAAATATAGACAAAGCACTTTAATGAGACGTGAGAGAAGGAAAAATCTCAAGAGAATAACCTGAGATTCGAACCACGGACTCCGGTAGGAGGAGCAGCCGTCTAACCATGAACGAACAGCGTAATAACGAACTGCGCCAACTGCTTTGTTTACGATATTTTCCGAGGTCTAATCCTACAAAACTTTGTCTACGATATTTTCCGAGGTCTAATCCTACAAAACTTTGTCTACGATATTTTCCGAGGTCTAATCCTACAAAACTTTGTCTACGATATTTTCCGAGGTCTAATCCTACAAAACTAGGTTCTCTTACTTTACTCTACGAAAGCCTCATTGTTTCCTGTTTATATAAACAATTCTTTCTGGGGTTGGGCTGTTGGACAGCTTTGTCCTGGAGTTTTTACTGTTTATGTTAGCCTCTTTGCAGATGTTGTCAGTGCATGTTGTGAATAGTAAGGGAGATAGTACACAGCCATGCCTCACTCCAGATTTTATGATGAATGGTTCAGAGTGTCCAGCATGTGTTTGAAATGTACACTGACTGTTTTCATATATGTTTTGCATAGGTCTATCTATCTATCTATCTATCTATCTATCTATCTATCTATCTATCTATCTATCTATCTATCTATCTATCTATCTATCTATCTATCTATCTATCTATCTATCTGCCTGTCTGTCTGTCTGTCTGTCTGTCTGTCTGTCTGTTTGTCTGTCTGTCTGTCTATATTGACTGTATTGATTGCTAAAGCTTCTTATAACAACGAAGGTTGATCCATTGAGGATTACTGACTTGCACAATTTTGGATTAGTGGATGCATTGCTATGCCATTATTTTCTATATATTCTGTAGTCCTTTTGAGTGTAGCGTGGTTCTGTATCGTTATTGGCACTGCGTATGTTCATCACGAGTGTCTTAATGTTTGTCATAATAAACTTATTTCGTTGGTTGTTTTTACACACTGAGATATTTGTTTTGTATTTGGTCTGAGAGACGATGAGAAAGTAGAACAGACATGAGATCTACGGGTTGAACTGTTGGATAACATGGATCTGGGAACTGGGATGGCTGGGGTCAGATTTCCTTCAAAATTAGGGTTGGGGGGGGGGGGGGGGGTCACAGTACGCTTGTACCATTGGAAGAATTAAATTACTTAATTACCACTCTCATAAGTCTCTTACTCCCCTCACTGTCTCCCTTACAGTATTACTAAATTAACATTTCAGGTTCATGTTAGTTGGTACACCCCAGATGTGTTTTAAGTATTCGAAATGTTACTATTCGAAATTTCCGCCTGACACGAATATTCCAGTTTTGTCACCATTCAGCCGAATGTCAATTCGACTCTTATATATACATTAAACCTCTCTGCATATTGTTTATGAAAGCTGAAACTACTGAATAAATGAAGATAACAGTTGTGCTATAAGCAACGAACACCTACCTCTAGCTCATGTAGGCTACCAAGCCATCTGCATCCATTGTTAGCGTTAGGACACACCATCTGATAATCCATAACGAGTCCCTGGTTATACACTTCACATATACTGATATATGGCAAGCTTGTGTCACAGCAAGCAACAACTCCATTGTTTATGTACGTCTATCCGCGTGTGATAAGTCATTTTCGTATCCACGTAGATGTCCATACAGCTGTCCCACTGCTTCGACTGTGCGCTTTAAACTACTCGGATAAATAAATTGGTTACATTTTAGCTGGCTTTCAGATTACTGCCCCTTGTGTCTGTGTCTTACGAAGAATGATGGAATTATCAAAAATAAAACTGACGGGAGGTTGTTTCCAACGATAATTTTGTTGCATTGCCTTTGAACAATGTAGAAGTTTCACTTTTTTGCCATTTACTTGTAGACAGTGCCGCCAGATGTAGACATAAGCTGAATATGCTACAGCTTAAGGGACCTCAAACACCTTCTAGTGTAACTTTTCAATAGCGGATATCCAAGCTTTAAATATAGCTTAGCGCTTCACGAAGTCTTAAATCTGGCACTGATTGTTGATGATGCACCACTGTGAGGTCTAAGCACAATGAATGACAAGAGTTCTGTATCTGATAATCTCTTCACTCAACTATGACACCGTATTGTGGAGCATCGGTCTCAAATCTGTAGCAAGTTAGTGAATTTGTGGCACCATTTTGTGTAGTATCACCCCTAAATATGTAGTACGTTATTAAAGTGTAGCACCTTTTTTGTGAAATACCACGTTCAAATCTGTAGTAAGTTGGTGAAATTCTGGCATCGTTTCGTGCAGTATCAGGGTCATTCACTTCAATTACAAAATTGGTATTCCTAGCACGTGATATCGTGGTCGAAGAACTCGAAATCTGAGCATCAGTTCGGCTACGATATATAGTGTATGTCCTTATTTGACGAAGCGGATATATGGAGTATCAGAATTCTCAACAACTACAAAGACGAGGCCTAAATCCTTACCCCGTTGAACGATTTGTTGCATTGGACACAAAAAGAAACGGCTATAGCAGCAATATATAAGTGTTACACTGTTGTTCATGGTCCGGTTCGTCGGGTATCGTATGGCAGCAAAGTGTTCTACCAGTCCCTGACAACTTCAGTGTCTTGTGGGTGATTCGGGAAAGTCAAAGGGAGTAAACCCCGAATGAAAATCCCAAAGAGAAGGACTCTAAGACAGTTAATGGTGAAGTTCTTTATCCTACCCACCTTCTGGCATCTCTTATTAATTCTGTTGGCTTTCCAGACAAACGGGGCTAACTTTCCTTCATGAGCTAACGAACAGAGTAAAGGTAAGGTAAAGGTAACCCTGTTATGCCTTAGAGGGACAACCTAGGATATGGTGTTAGTGTCCATATTTTCCTTGACCTGTCAGCACACCAGAGGGAGATGTGATCAGAATCACGCCTGGCCGCCTTTCCTTCCCCAACCCCAGAAGAAGTCGGGTAGCCATTTCTACAGCTGGGTGACTGGGGCGCCTCCGGCCAGATTCGAACCCCCGACCTTCACCATGAGGGGATAGGGAACTAACCATTTCGCCATTCATACGCCCAAATTGACAGAGTGGAGAGAGGAAAACTACAACATGGCCAAGACACTTTCTTTATACTAATTTCCGTTTGAAGTGCGTTATTTAATCCATGTAACAGACGGATAGTTTGTATATAAGTAAGTATAGATAAAACTAAATATGTAACTATACACGACGCCACTGCAGTAGAGCTGTAGTAACAAAATCTAAAACTGTTTAAAACATAAGCAGGAACGGTTTATTAATTAAGGTAGATAGAGGCGTATTATTCAGTTTTACAAAGCGAGAAAGGAAATGAGGAAAATGAGCAGAAACATAAATGCCAGAGGATAAAGAAGTAAGATGATAACGTATAAACGAAAAACACACAACATCCAATATTTCGGCGTGAGCCTTTATCAAGAGTTACGTACAAGGAAAACACAGCACATTAAAAAAAAGCGGGTTTGTCTCCTCGTGCTTTGAAAGACGAGCATAAATGGCCCAGGTAAACAGAACTGTATTGTGGGAACGAGGTGAATGACGTAGGATAACAACTTCAAAACTTCAGCCAATCAGAAACCTTAGACGGCGTGGATGGAAAGCGAGAGAACAATAGTAGGGGGGGGGGGGGTAGACGGGGTACAAAAAGAGGCAATAAAGCTATAAACACTTGGAGGCTGTTACAGAGAACTGAGGGAATAAAGCTAAAACTGCAGAGCAATAAGTGGGCCTGAAAAACGAAAGTGCAGTACAGCTGGCAGAGAGTAGGTGGGGATTTAAAGAAGCTTAAAAGAAAGCTTAATTTATCGTTAATTCCAGCTCTGGGGGCGGAGACAGTCAGCCCGGAAAATAAGGCGCTGTTCTAGAGTTTTACGGGAACATTCATCGGAAGAGATAGGGGCGGATTACAGTAACAGAAATGTCCCGTTTTCCTTTGTTTGTGTTCTCTGGCAGAAGCTTTTCGCCACTGGCGTCCGTGCCCTCTGAGACATGTCGTTTCGGTGTTCATGAAAACGATCTCCTGCACTTAAACAAGTCTCCTGTAGATAGTTCATATCACAACGCTTGCACATAATGGCATCAATGAAAATGTCTGCACCACTTTCATCTTTGTTAATTAACGAGCACACAGTTGTGACGTTTCGGTTTACATCTTAACCATGCAAAAACATACAGGACAAAGAAACAGAGGGGGTGGGGGGGGGAGAAGAAAAAAAAGGAGCTCTTAGCTATGAGTTGTAAGAATCATTCATTCATTTGCATGTCCCTTGCGAAACTTTGCCTCCCTAACAGCACTCTTGTAGGCCTCTCGGTTGTGAGCAAGATGGCCTGCTGATGATGCATCCATTTGCAGATCATAAACGATGTCTTGCAACCATCTTCGCCTTGGTCTTCCTCTCTTCCTTTTTCCCATTATATACCCTTCCAGAACTGTCTTCTCTAAATTCTTATGACGTTTAATTGGTCCAAAACATTTAAATTTTCTCTGTTTAATCCTCTTTACTAGCCAGCCTTCATCAATATTAAGTTCTTGTAGTATGGATATATTTGTTCTTTTTTGTGCCCATGATATCTGAAGAACTCTTCTGTAGCATTTGCATTCAAAGGCATTTATGTGTTTCTCAGCTGTTTTGTTAAGTGTCCAGGTCTCACAGGCATATGTTGCGATGGGAAAGATCTTATTTTTGTAGTTCTGTCTGTTCCTCTCCACAGATTCTTTAGTTGTTTTACTTTTTGAAGAGCGATAGATGCCCTCCTTTTAATTTCCCTCATTGCATCTCCATTATTAGTTAGCAGTGATTCAAGATATTCAAAAATCTCCACTTCTTCCAATTTGTCCTCATTGATACATATTTCAGCTGCCTTGTTTGTTTTGTCAGTTGTCATCATTTTGGTTTTCTTCGTATTAAGATAGAGGTTTTGCTCTTCTCTGTTCTTACAGACTGACAATTAGTTTTTCCATTCCTTTTTGTGTTGTGGGCAGTAAAACTTATAAGAATAAGATATTTAGTTTACACATGTCTGCTTCAGATCTGTCTTATAACATGAAAAACGCCATTATATTAGTGCACTGCTATCACAAATTCTTGCTGTTAACTTATCAACCCATCGCAGATGATTTTTTAAAAAATCGAGGCTTACCAGTATCACTCTAGCAAAGAAAGAATACAAGGGAAACAACCGTGAAATATGCGAGATGACTTTTCAGTCTTCATCATAGCGAGTGAAGAAATCCAAAGATCTTCCTAGACAACCAGCCCTTGAAACAAGTGAAACGTTTCAAATACCTGGGTAGCATAATATCATCCTCAGGGACAACTGACACTGATAATGAGAACAGATGCGATAAAGCAAATCAGGTCACTGGACAAATGACACCTTTACTGAAAAACTAGTACATCACAACTGAAATAAAAAGGGGACTGTACAACGCAAATTTCCTCCCAACTCCATGCTATCAATGTCAAACATGGACACTAACAGCCAAAAACAAAAGAAAAATCATCCCGACAGAACTGAAATGTTTAAGGAGAATACTAAAAGTGACAGGAAAAGATCAAATAAGAAATGACACCATCAGTGCAAAGGTTGGAGTAACACCAGTATTACATTATATCCAGAAACAGCAAGTCAAATGATTTGGCCATGTTGCACGGTTACTGTCAGACAACATTCGCACTAAGATTTGTAGGTAACAGAGGAAGAGGCCGTCCTCGCAGGAGATGGAGAGAGGAAATTACAGAAGCCTTAAATATTCCATTATATGAAGCAAATCATTGATTGATTGATTGATTGATTGATTGATCTTTATTTCAAAAGGGTTAAGAATTGGGCACGCAGGCCCGTCTGACATTCTGCCCTTTATCATACATCTTTCACTCTATTCCAGACATTCTACAAATATGCTGTTCATATAACAAACATAACTAACATTGAAGCTGAGAGACATAAAATAAAATATAACATTTACGTTGCGCTCTTAAACATTCACTCAGTACAGAAGTAACTATCGAGCCCTATCAAGACGTCTATTTGTCCTCTCAACACCGAAGGGTATGTGAGGTGAGAGATACTAAACTAAACAAGACTAAACAAGACTTTTCAATGAATCATTGCAGCCAAGCCCATCAGACCGTGATTACTATATGTAGACCATACAGGTGTCTAGAGTACCCGTCCTATCAAAAAGTCTGGATATGATTCTTTGAAAATCTGTTTCTTCAGTGATAAACATCATGTGGATAGCCATTACCTTTTTCTTACAAATCATGTGAATAGCCATACGCACGATTAGAGAACATTCTTCAAACCGCATGCTCCAGGAATGTTCTATAAACATGCATGTGTTGGTAAGACACTACAGCAAAGATTTTCAGCATGTGAACCGACAGCGAAAAGCCAGAAATTTGTGAAGGTCAGTTTTCTAGTATCGTAGTTATTATTTAAACTTCTCGTTACGTTGATGCTACGGGATCAGGCAATAAATATCGCGAAAATATAAAAAAACAGAGATAAGAAGAACCCCAAGAGAGTGTAACATTTATAAAAAATAACATCAAACTCAAGGAGGCTACTGAATTCTAATATTGAGGAACCACATTTATGGGGGTTGGAAAAATAGAAGTCGAATGTAGAATTCATAAAGCGAGCAATGTTACCTATCAACTTGCACCAGTCCTAACACATTACAATGTCTCGATGGGCAAAAAAAAAAAAAAACCAACTCTTTCAAACAATGTTCACCCCGGGTAGGTGCTATCAGTGCCAAACATGGACACTCACGATAACAACACGAGAGATGAAATGCTTAATAAAAATGTTGAACAAAAGATAAGAAGGGGTCAAGTGCGAAATGAAATAATTCAGGAAACTTGTGAGAAGAACAAGGACTACATCGAAACTTGCCTCGCGTTATCTCCATGTAACTACGAGCTGTTGTTCTTTGCAGCCGATGCTATGAAGGTGTTGAGGTATAGCATCTTATCGGCGTGGGAGAGCGGGTTATGGCAGATTTTTTTTTCAGTCCCGGAGTGCAGATAAAAAGCAAGAGGTGTGCAATGCTTCTTTAGCAGTCTCCACCACTATGGGGACTATGCCGATCCCCGCCCCGCTAACCTGGATAGGCTTGTTATTGGGGGCACCAACGGAGAGGTGGAACAGAAGGTCTTGGTCGAAAATCAGAGAGTTAAGTGGTTCGGGCATTTGATACGCATGAATGCAGAACAATCAAGTGCACGCGCATACAACTCGAAAACGTCTGGATATGGATAGCGAGGACGACCAAGAAAAAGGTGGATAGATGTGGTGAAAGACGCACTGAGGAAACATAACATGACAGCTACCCAGGCCTCTCACCTAGCTCTGGACAGATGTATGAAACTCCCCGTGACCCTAATGACATAAGCAGACAGACAAGAAGAGGTAGCAGTTTGAAAATAAGTTTGGTGAGAATTAGTACCAACGTTTCCAAGCGGTGTACAAGGGACACAACTCCATGAAGACAGTGCTGTTATCAAGGAATCTGCCCATAAAACAAAATTAAGATTTGTAAAATGTTATATCTCCTCTGTTTTATTGAATGGAGCGGAAACCTGGACTCTTAAGTAAGAAGCTGGAGAGAAAGATGAACGCAGCATAAATGTGGTTCTTCGAAAACTAGGTCATATAACATGGAGAAAGAAAAGAACAAATGCACGAGTTATAGAATAGCTTCAAGTGCAATGTGAACTTCTCAAAGAAATAAAGGTAAACAAAATACTTTGGTCATATCAAAAGACATAACAATATACTGTAGACCACACTAGAAGGAAAGATGGGAGAAATAAATAGCAAGAGGTAAACAGGGATGTAAATGGGGGGGGGGGGGGTAACACATGAGAATGGACAGGATACAGCCAGGCTGAGTGTAACATCAAAGGTGGGGGTGCGAGGGAACTGGAGATTCATTACCGCCGACATTTCTTCTGGAGGAGTACCATAAATACATATACAAATATACACGTGGTGTATAAATTATAAATGATAACATTTTAAAAGAAGGTGGTTATTTATCTAAACATAACACAGGTTTTCTGACTCTACCGAAGGGCCATGCAACAAGTCTAAATTTTAAAATTATTTACTTTTGCTCTTTTTTGCGTCGTAAACAGACTAGTGCCATACATTCTCAGAATGCTAATACACTGCAGGTTTTAAAGTTAATATCAAGTACTAGGTGTGGGCGCTTGAGTGATGGAGTGAATGGTGCCCAAGTCTCTCGTGGCGATGTTCGGGGGTTCGAATCCAGCCGGAGGCGCTACAGTCACCTCAGCTGTAGAAATGAGTACCTGACTTCTTCTGGAGTTTGGGAGGGAAATATGGCAAAGTGTGATCCTGACCATATCACTTACAGTCTGCTGATAGGTCAAGGAAAATGTAGACACCATATCCTCTACGTGTCTCTATGGCAGAACAGAATTACCTTTATTCTTTATTCTAGATGAGTGTATGGTGGGAAATGGAAAGGGGATGAACCATCATTAGCTACAGTAGTCCATCAGCTGGGGGAAAAACAAGCTGAGAACCGCTGCATCGCAGAAAGATTCCAACTAAATCCTTCATTGTTGCCTGAGTCAGATCGAAGGATAAAGTCTTTCATCAGCAGCCAGAAAACAAAAGCAATGTCTCTCAACCTGTTTTGTCAAAAAGGAGTCACAAACATAAACGTTTCATGTGACGGTAGCTGGCTGTACAGAGGCGCTGTTGTATACTACATAAGTTGTTGCGGTTTTTTTTTTTCACTGGAATTCAAGATTAAGACTAAACTTACAAACCTCCTGGGCTGATCCATAGTTTTACTCCAGCAGCTCCATGACTTCTTCATCAGGTCCAATATTCTAGACCAGGTTTGGAGACTAAGGTCTTCACGAGTCGGATTTCTTGCAGTATATTGCCTTGGAGTTTTGATTCTTTATTACACAAATAATATCACACAGGAGCGTAACAATCGAGTTTACGTGGTGTGAACACAGACGTGCCACCATCCTGGGGTAGGGTATGCGTGGTGTGAATACAGACGAGTCACCATCCTGGGGTAGGGTATGCGTGGTGTGAATACAAACGGGTCACCATCCTGGGGTAGGGTATGCGTGGTGTGAATACAGACGGGTCACCATCCTGGGGTAGGGTATGCGTGGTGTGAACACAGACGGGTCACCATCCTGGGGTAGGGTATGCGTGGTGTGAATACAGACGGGCCACCATCCTGGGGTAGGGTATGCGTGGTGTGAATACAGACGGGCCACCATCCTGGGGTAGGGTATGCGTGGTGTGAATACAGACGGGCCACCATCCTGGGGTACGGTATACGGCCTGTATTTTTCTCCTATTAATGTTTATTTTTTCCATAACTCAGATTATATATGGATAAATTTCTGTAATCTTATCACAGATTTAACTAAATAAATGATGTTAAATAGAAAGGATTGCTGAAGTGGAGTCAGGAGAAACTACACTGAAGGATAAACGGGGCTGTAGAGCTCTCTCTCTCTCTCTCTCTCTCTCTCTTTCTCTCTCAATCTCTACTGTGGGCACAAGAGACAGGTAAAACACCCGAGGAAACCCAAGGCAAGCCTTCAGTATCTATACGCTGCTTTCACTCTATTCCTAGCAGTTCCAGCCACAGTGGCCACAGCCGAGAGGTCATTCAGGATTATCTGAGGTCAAGTCTGTCCCAAATGAGACTTTCAAATTTGGTTATTCTGTCAGTCGAGAAGAAAAGAGCAAGGAAAAAAAAACTGAATGTGAAGAAACAGTCACAGATTTTGTCAAAGCGAAACGTTGAATGACGAAATCGTTATGCGTTTGCAAAAACTTAACGACGACGACAACGAATAATTGAAGGGTCTCCCTCAACAACAAAACACAGCACAGATATGGCTTTCATATGATTTAGCCGCAGAGAAGAAACGGTCGCATCTGGTTGAAGACAATGCCTAACGTCGAAAGAAGCAAAGTAGTCACTTGCGCTATCAGGGCGAACAGAAAAGATATAAGTAGCTACTATTTGAAAAGAGAGCACTCAAAAAGAAATAGAAACAGGAGTTATTTTTAAAAACCACTTTTAAAAAGCGTATAAACAAAAAAAAAGCACAACCAATGATGTTACGCCATTTCAGCAGAGGCCTAGAGCAGAGATCAGCAACCTTTCTTCCCCAGCTTCACGGTAACTCACCGGCAACAAGCTTCCAACACGAATCTCCACGTGCAAACTTCAAGTCTACATTTAAGATAAAGCGCTACATTTATCGTAGGATTACTCTGTCTATAGTTTTATGTTTAACTAACCTACTGAAAACACTGCGCTAGTTTTGTTTCATGTCTTTTTTTTTAACTATGAATTTATGCGTTTTCCCTCAACCCATTTTTCCAATAAATTTTTTTTATAGCACAAATTTGCATAACACGAGTTCTCTCTCTCTCCCCCCCCCCCCCCCTTTTTTTCAACATAACTATCGTGCTGTAGCAGAACAGGATGTATAAGTTTTTGTATTTTATGGTGTTGCATTTACATGCAGAATAGATCGCCTTTATTGTATGCTGCCTGCACTACATTATAAAAATAGAACATAAACAGATTTCGCTTCCTGCAGTGAGGTCATGACCACATTTATAAATCTGAAAATGCTGCATTTTGGGGGAGGAGGAGGGAGGGGGGAGCCACACAAAAGTCTCACAGGAGCCCTATGCTGTTTAGTTACGTTACTGACACCACGTCTCTTGACTTCCTACTCCTTGGTTCTTATGGTAAAGTTTTTAGAATATCAAGAAAACTGTCCTCAAAGGGACGTGACTTACCTCGCCCTATACCTGCTATATCAGACACAAGAGTACTACATAAACTACAGGAATGCACTTTCCAAGAAATCACAACTGAAAAGTACTTATCCTTAACACTCCGATGAATGGGGTCATAATCTTGCGGGTCACAACAACCAGAAATTGGGACCACTCTGATATCCTAAAAATGTGGACAGAATTTCATCCTTATCGTGTTTATCGTGGAAGAATGGCTGCAAGTGTTGGAGTTGATGAGACTTTAAGCTATAGCTTATCTAGAAAAGATAAAAAAAAAGGTAAAAGTAACCCTGTCACGATTTAGAGGCATATATGGATATGAAGCCACTGACAAGCAATTACTGAGGAAAGACGCTGGCGATGGTTGGGACATGTGCTCCGAATGACTGACAACTCACTACCAAAAATAGCACTAAGATGGACACCACAAGGGAGCAGAAGTAAGGATAGACCAAAAAAGACATGGAAAAGAACAACAGAAAGGATGTTGAGCAATAGAAGGCTCACCTGGGCAAGAGCAGAAAAAAGGCAAAGGACAGGCATTTGTGGAAAACCCTTGCGGAAGCCGCATGTGCCCTGGGCACTTAAGGTTCAGAGAGAGAGAGAGAGAGAGACAGACAGACAGACAGACAGAGACAGAGTGAGAGAGAGAGACGAGAGAGATGGATGGATATGGTGCCTATGTTTTCCTTGACCTGTCAGCACACTAGTTAATTTATTGTACTTTTGATATATTCACTCTCACATTCACTTGAAGACTGCGATATAAATAAATGTTGGTACTATTGATCTAGTGATTTGAACCCAGAAGCCAGTCTTTTAACAGTCTGATCCTTAGATTTGAGACTTCACTGTCAGACACGATATGAAGCTATTTTCGAGCTTTAGAAACTTGGCTTGAGATTTCCCAGGATTTGAATACAATAAATTTCTATCGCCAACAAAAATCTTGTTCCAGGAGGATCAGCAATCGACGTTTCTGCGTTTTTAAAATGGGAAGAACATAAACCTACAGAACGTTTTTTTTTTAGTCTGTTTTATGACTTCCCAGTAAAACATTTCTTATGTTTATGTCTGTTTTATGCATGCTCAGTAAAAACACTTCTTATATTAAACATGAGGATATTCGCACTGTGTTCCACGTTAACCCTCTTCGAACTTGATAATTTTTCTGCTATGAAAACTAATGCTACTTTGTAACACATACGTCAGCGCCCTTCAGCATACCTTAGGCCGTGCCAGGAAACGTGTTCAGTTGTACAATAAATAAAACGTATATTTCACGTTCAACCACGCAATATCTTACAACAATTCCAGGTGAATAATTAACTAATTTCCTCTCTTATTTGTACAACAGTTCACTCTTGGAAATGAAGCAAACATTTCCTACATTTGAAATAAACCACTAACATTTTTTTTTTATTCTTCCAGTGCACAACATTACAAATTGTAATCCAGCTTCGCTCGCAAATATGCCAGCTGTAGCCGGTATTGCACTAACAACAAAATATATATTACATGGTAGTTCAGATCTAGTTACAAAAGTTATTTACCATTTGCTCGCTCATTTGCATGGGCTAGTTGTGGAAACTAGGTTACGTGCGGGTGGAGAGAGCTTGTGCGTTATGTGCATAAAAGTTCTGGAAAGCCAATCATCTCTTTCTAATGTGCTACCCGATGAATAAAAAAAAAAAAAAAATGAGGGCCAGGCCTGTATGTTCTGTTGCGTAGAGGTATGAAGACAGCTTGAAAGATCTGTTTCTGTATTGTGAGGTTTCCTTACATGCACAGTAACAATAATAATAATAATAATAATAATAATGGCTTTGTGGAAACAACGTTTTCAAACTTCATCTACATCTAAGCGTGGTCAACGTTCTTTTTCCTGTTTGTATGTACATCAACAGCAGACTTACTAAAGCAAACCAGGCTTTTGCTATGGTGCAGACTATATGGAAATAAAAAAAAACTAAGCATAAATATGAAAATCAGGATATTTAAGAGTGATATTCTAAGTGTACTACTCTATGGAAGTGAATGCTGGAAAATCACCAAAACCATAGAAAACAAGTTGAATTCTTTCCAGACTAAATGTTTACGAAGAATTAGAAAAATATTTTGGCCAAACACCATAAGAAATAACATCTTATTGGCAGAAATGCAGATGAAGCCACTGACAGCAATTATTGAGGAAAGACGCTGGCGACGGTTGGGACATGTGCTCCGAATGACTGACAACTCACTACCAAAAATAGCACTAAGATGGACACCACAGGGGAACAGAAGTAAGGGTAGACCAAAAGAGACATGGAGAAGAACAACAGAAAGGATGTTGAGCAATAGAGGGCTCACCTGGGCAAGAGCAGAAAAAAAGGCGAAGGACAGGCATTTGTGGAAAACCCTTGCGGAAGCCCCATGTGCCATGGGCACTTAAGGTTCAGAGAGAGAGAGAGAGAGAGGGAGAGAGAGAGATGTACAGTTGAGGAAGGAAGGGAGAGGGTTATATGTTTTGGCACCTTTCTTTTGCTATTGTTGTTGTTGTTGATGATGATGATGATGATGATGATGATGATGATGATGATGATGATGATGATGATTTAAAGTGGAAGAAAAACAGAGACGATGTGCTGGTACAAAACAGAACTATCCAAAGAGCTAAGTTATTTTTAACATCACCATTATCATCATCAACAACATCATCTTGTTCTTTCCATTCTCTCTCTCTCAGTTATACATGCCAGTTTCGGGCCCAGCTCATCCTGTTAATTCGGGTAATTTAGATGGCCAGTCCAACTTCTTTCATGTATGAGCAGTTTCTTTTCGATGTTTGTCTGGTGGAAATATTCCTCCGACAAAAAGCGATATCGAAGAGATAAATGTGATTTTTCGGTGGGTGCAAAGTGATTTGTTTGTAGTTTAATATTTCGCCCCCCCCCCTTTCTCCAGTGATGGTGTCTATGGCTTTCAACCCGAAATGTCAGGTTTTGGCTGTTGCTTTAGCTAGCCCAGTCGTGCTCAACATCCCTTGTCCCAACCCTCATTTTCAATTCAGTGTCCCTTGTCCCAACTCTCATTTTCAACTCAATGTCCCTTGTTCCACCTCTCATTTTCAACTCAATGTCCCTTGTTCAAACCCTCATTTTCAATTCAATGTCCCTTGTCCCAACCCTCATTTTCAATTCATTGTCCCTTGTTCCAACTCTCATTTTCAATTCAGTGTCCCTTGTCCCAACCCTCATTTTCAATTCAGTGTCCCTTGTTCCAACTCTCATTTTCAACTCAATGTCCCTTGTTCCAACTCTCATTTTCAACTCAATGTCCCTTGTTCCAACCCTCCTTTTCAACTCAATGTCCCTTGTTCCAACCCTCATTTTCAACTCAATGTCCCTTGTTCCAACCCTCATTTTCAGCTCAGAAACCTATCCTTCTCTATATAATTATATATTTTTTTCCTTCTTCGTTCGCTCAGACATCGACACCAGTCTCTCTCACTCACTCTAATCTCTCTCACTCTCTCTCTCTCACTCTCTCTACTCTCTCTCACTCCCTCTCTCTTTCTCTCTCTCACTCTTTCTCTCGCTCACTCTTTCTTTCTCACACTCTCTTTCTTGCTCTCACTCTCTCTCTCACTCTTTCTCTCTCTTTCTCTCACTCTCTCTCTCACTCTTTCTCTCTCACACTCTCTCTTGTTCTCACTCTCTCTCACACTCTCTCTATTCTCTCTCACTCTCTCTACTCTCTCTCTCACTCTCTCTCACTCTTTCTCTCACTCTTTATCTCTCACACACTCTCTCTCGCTCTCACTCTCCTCTCTCGCTCTCACTCTCTCTTTCTCTCTCTCACTCTTTCTCTCTCACACTCTCTCTCACTCACTCTCTCTCTCTCACACACACAAACACGAATGTGACAGTCTCTGGATTTTTCAGCTTCGTCACTGAACTTCTCCTGAAGGAGGTTTGGGTCTGGAAAGGTCTGTTGTCTGAGTGGGTTATGTGCCTCTTTGTCTGAGTGGGTTATGTGCCTCTTTGTCTGAGTGGGTTATGTGCCTCTTTGTCTGAGTGGGTTATGTGCCTCTTTGTCTGAGTGGGTTATGTGCCTCTTTGTCTGAGTGGGTTATGTGCCTCTTTGTCTGAGTGGGTTATGTGCCTCTTTGTCTGAGTGGGTTATGTGCCTCTTTGTCTGAGTGGGTTATGTGCCTCTTTGTCGTGGTGGGTTATGTGCCTCTTTGTCGTGGTGGGTTATGTGCCTCTTTGTCTGAGTGGGTTATGTGCCTCTTTGTCTGAGTGGGTAATGTGCCTCTTTGTCTGAGTGGGTTATGTGCTTCTTTGTCTGAGTGGGTTATGTGCCTCTTTGTCGTGGTGGGTTATGTGCCTCTTTGTCTGAGTGGGTTATGTGACTCTTTGTCTCGGTGGGTTATGTGCCTCTTTGTCTGAGTGGGTTATGTGCCTCTTTCGTTTGGTGGGTTATGTGCCTATTTGTCTGAGTGGGTTATGTGCCTATTTGTCTTGGTGGGTTATGTGCTTATTTGTCTGAGTGGGTTATGTGCTTCTTTGTCTGAGTGGGTAATGTGCCTCTTTGCCTTGGTGGGTTATGTGCCTATTTGTCTGAGTGGGTTATGTCCTCTTTGTCTTGGTGAGTTATGTGCCTATTTGTCTGAGTGGGTTATGTGCTTCTTTGTCTTAGTGGGTTATGTGCCTATTTGTCTGAGTGGGTTATGTGCTTCTTTGTCTGAGTGGGTTATGTGCCTATTTGTCTGAGTGGGTTATGTACTTCTTTGTCTTAGTGGGTTATGTGCCTATTTGTCTGGGTGAGTTATGTGCCTATTTGTCTGGGTGGGTTTTGTGCCTATTTGTCTGGGTGAGTTATGTGCCTCTTTGTCTGGGTGTGTTTTGTGCCTCTTTGTCTGGGTGGGTAATGTTCCTGGAAACCCTGATATATTAAACCATTTTCCAGAAAGAGCCTTCACTTTATACATTTGTTTACGTTGGTAAAATGCCTTCTCTTTTCCGGGGAGCTAACTCCCGTCTCATCGAATATCGCCGGGTCAGTGATTTCTGTACCCTTAAGTCCTGAAAGACAGGGTCCAGAACAGTCTAGTTTGTTTTGGTTGGTTGGGGGGGGGGGGGGGGTCATCCATACTTTTCTATCTCCCTGGTGTTCTTTGCAGCCGATGCTGTGAAGGTGATGTGGAACAGCAAGAGTGCAACTAAAAAAAAAAAAAGCAGGAGGTGTGCAATACTTCTTTAGCAGACTCCACCACCATAGAGACTATGGTGATCCCTGCCCCGTTAGCCAGGCTAGACCTGTTATAGAAGGTGCTAGAGGAGAGGTTGGACAGTTAAGATTTACCAACCCTGACACCAGCATGCCAACCTATGGGTCACTGCCGCCAGACCAGGCAGCGTCTCTAGATACACGTCATATTCATGACCAGAAAACTGGCTCATTAAGCAAGATTTAGCAGGAAATTGTTAACTTTCATTCTTTACTAGGAAACTGGATCACTAAACGAGATTTAGCTGAACAACTGTTAACTTTAATTCATTACAAGAAGACTGGAATTTCAGAAAGGCTTTCTTCTGAAAGAATGCAACAAATCCACCCACCCACACACAAACAAACAAACAAACAAACAAGGCAAATAATGAAAGATTTAATTCAGTTTTATACCAAAAGTTTGTTAACTGTTAAAGTGCTGATGGGAGTAATGTAGTAACTTACACACAAGACCCTCACAGATCACTGCCAGTCTCTCAACTTAATAATATCAAATTTACAACATAACATACAAATCAAACAGAGCTCTGAGATGTGCTAGGAGGGGACATATATGAGATCTGTGCTTGGAGGAGACATATATGAGATCTGTGCTTGGAGGGGACATATATGAGATCTGTGCTTGGAGGGGGGGCATACATGAGTTCTGTGCTTGGAGGGGACATATATGAGATCTGTGCTTGGAGGGGACATATATGAGATCTGTGCTTGGAGGAGACATATATGAGATCTGTGCTTGGAGGGGACATATATGAGACCTGTGCTTGGAGGGGACATATATGAGATTTGTGCTTGGAGGGGACATATATGAGATCTGTGCTTGGAGGGGACATATATGAGATCTGTGCTTGGAGGGGACATATATGAGATCTGTGCTTGGAGGGGCATATGTGAGATCTGTGCTTGGAGGGGACATATATGAGATCTGTGCTTGGAGGGGACATATATGAGACCTGTGCTTGGAGGGGACATATATGAGATCTGTGCTTGGAGGGGCATATGTGAGACCTGTGCTTGGAGGGGGGGGGCATACATGAGTTCTGTGCTTGGAGGGGACATATATGAGATCTGTGCTTGGAGGGGGGGCATACATGAGTTCTGTGCTTGGAGGAGACATATATGAGATCTGTGCTTGGAGGGGACATATATGAGACCTGTGCTTGGAGGGGACATATATGAGATTTGTGCTTGGAGGGGACATATATGAGATCTGTGCTTGGAGGGGACATATATGAGATCTGTGCTTGGAGGGGACATATATGAGATCTGTGCTTGGAGGGGCATATGTGAGATCTGTGCTTGGAGGGGACATATATGAGATCTGTGCTTGGAGGGGACATATATGAGACCTGTGCTTGGAGGGGACATATATGAGACCTGTGCTTGGAGGGGCATATGTGAGATGTGCTTGGTGGGGCATATAGGTGACATATTTTCTTTGACGTGTTAGCATGGAAGGAACAATATCTGTATTAGAATCGTGCCAGGAATAACGGTGCTGATCAAAACCTTGTCCCACGTTGGTGCTACCAGTAACAGGCTTAGCTTCATGAAATTGGACAGCCCTCACCTTGGTCCCAGTGGTGGTGGAGCCTGGCTAAAAGCTTGCTTTTAGGGTCTTCCAGCTCACCACCTTAACCCACTCCAGCACTTTAATATTATGTCTGAATTTTAACAATGTACTATGTGATCTGAATAGAACATCTTGCTCAGTTACGCATCAGCTGAATAGATAATTTTGTTCACAGTTACACAGCAGCTTAATAGAACATCTTGCTCACAGTTACACAGCAGCTGAGTAGAACATCATGTTCACAGTTACATGGCAGCTGAATAGAACATCCTGCTCACAGTTTTCATCCTGCTCACAGTTACACAACACTAAACAGAACATCCTGCTCACAGTTTTCATCCTGCTCACAGTTACACAACACTAAACAGAACATCCTGCTCACAGTTTTCATCCTGCTCACAGTTACACAACACTAAACAGAACATCCTGCTCACAGTTACACAACACTAAACAGAACATCCTGCTCACAGTTACACAACACTAAACAGAACATCCTGCTCACAGTTACACAACACTAAACAGAACATCCTGCTCATAATTACACAACACTAAACAGAACATCCTGCTCACAGTTACACAACACTAAACAGAACATCCTGCTCACAGTTACACAACACTAAACAGAACATCCTGCTCACAGTTACACAACACTAAACAGAACATCCTGCTCACAGTTACATGACAGTAACCAAAGGTAAAACAGAAACTGCCATCTTTCCCACAACCCCGGCAAAAGCAACATCTGGTTTAACCAAAGCATCTGGCCAGAGGATAGAAGAGTATAAGAAGCACTTTGAAAACAAGCAACTCAAATAAGTGAGAAGATTAAAGTCAGTAATCAGGTGAATGATGCTATATCAGCAACAAAATACACTGATAATATGAAATCATTCCATTCACAGTTTCCAAAACAGACTAATAAAAGGACCAAAAAAAAAATATCTGGAGAAAAGAGACACCAATCTCAAAATAAAACAAAGCAGGTGAAACCAATTTTTGGACTTTTGTACGGTGCACAAAAACATAAATGACCAGGCTCCATGGGAAGAGAGAAGAAAAGGCAGAGCCAATGGTTCATGGAGACAAACATTTAACTAGAACTGCAAAAGAAAAAATAAATAAAAAAATAAAAAGATGGGAAAAGAAATGAGAATCGGTACAAGCTGGGAAGGAGAACTGTCAACTTGGACCTATACGCCATTTTTGTGATGATGATTATGATGATGATGAAGGTGATAATCTATTAAAACATACAAGTAAATCCACCAAACAAAACACATGTGTATCTTGCCTCTCATACACCAAAACACACGTACAGTTTTTATTTCTGCACTCATCCATGAAGCTGTTCAAGTGTAGTCCCTTATATAAGATTAAATTTGACATGAATGCCCATTTTCCCTTAATACACTGACAGCTCTGATGCGCCCCACATTACAGTCCCTCTTTTTCAAACATATCCAGCTATCAAAATAAGATGTGGGGTTGTGACACTACCAAAGGTACCATGGATATCTGAGTAATGTCTCAACTACTTGTGGGATATGAGCCTGGCATCTATTTCATGAACTGATGATTATCCAAACCACTAAACCACCTGGCTCCCTGCCGACAATATAAATACATACAACAAAATGAAATCAGATCACAACTGCAATTAATCCAGTTTTACAGTACACACATGTGAGGTGGTATCAGAAAGTTCTAGGACTTCTTGTCATGACCGTACCACGCAACAAAAAGAATGAGAGGGCCACTGAAGATCACTGCTTCCAAGCCATCTCATTCAGTCTGTCACATGGCATGTGCAGTGTCTACACATGTTTAATTTGTCACAAAACCTTGTGTTAAGACCACTCTGCGATCATCACAATGTCTGACAAATTTAAGTAAACATTCCTGCATAACATTTTGCATGAAGCTCGGTAAATCTGATAACAAGATTTTCAAAATGCTTCTTCAAGCTTTTGGTAAACACTCTTTGGGTCAAACAAACAAACAAGTTTCTGAGTAGCACACGTATTTCAGGGCCAGTCAATTATCTGTTCAAGATGATGAGCATTCAGGGTGACCAATCACCAGCAAAATGCCAGAAAATGTGGAAGGCAAACAATCCATCACCTCTCTGGCATGGCTGAAATCACCTACATAGTTTGTCAGTCATTTTGTCACCCTCACAGAAAACCTGAACATACACTGTGCTGCTAAGAAGTCTGTCCTTCGGCTCTTCTTGACACTCAATCAGAAATAATGACATCTTGATGTACGCCTAAAGTTTTGTGAGATGGCTGCCCAACCTTCACTCCTGTGACCACCATGGGAGATGAAATTTGGGTTGAACTAGCCCCCCCCCCTCCCGACTTCACTTTGTTTCCCCAATATGAAACTGAAGCTCAAGGGCTGATGCTTAAGCAGGAAGATGAAACCCAATGGAATCACAGGGTTTTGGACAGCCTCAGGAAGATGAAACCCAAAAGAATCACAGGGTTTTAGACAGCCTCAGGAAGATGAAACCCAATGGAATCACAGGGTTTTGGACAGCCTCAGGAAGATGAAACCCAATGGAATCACAGGGTTTTGGACAGCCTCAGGAAGATGAAACCCAATGGAATCACAGAGTTTTGGACAGCCTCAGGAAGATGAAACCCAATGGAATCACAGGGTTTTGGACAGCCTCAGGAAGATGAAACCCAATGGAATCACAGGGTTTTGGACAGCTTCAGGAAAAGTCTTCCACAGTGATTTTGAGATGTGGAAGAGAGCTGGGACCACTATATATGTTCCCAGGGGGACTATTTCGAAGGCAATAGCAACTAAATTTTAAAAAATAGCAACCCATACTTTTTTTTCAGGACCAGTCTGTGAACTTTCTGATATCACCACATTTACATACAAGGTATATTTAAAAAAGGCACATATCCATGTACGCACAGATACGAATCTACATGCACACAAAATGTGGAAACACTGGCATGTATTCACACAATTTTCTTGAACACTGCATCATGACCACCAGAACATCTCAAGCTCCTAGTCTGAACAACAAACAACCGAGACCTCCAACTCTGCTCTTGTTAATGGCAAGGTATGATCAAACTTTCAACCCGGTCAGATGTAACCTCATGGCAGGTAACATGAAGCTCTCCTTCCCTAGTGAAGTACAACAAGTGAATCATGATTTCCTCATGTAAATATTTAAATTAACATATAGTCATTTAACACAAAAAAAAAAACAAAGGATGCCTATGTGGTGTAGTGGTTAGTGCATTCACCTGCTGATCAGAAGGTCCACAGTTTGACTTCGTATTCAAGCAGACTTGGGGGGGGGGGGAACCAGCACTGGGGCCAACCAGCACTGGGGTCAACCAGCACTGGGGTCAATCAGCACTGGGGTCAACCAGCACTGGGGTCAATCAGCACTGGGGCCAACCATAACTGGGGTCAACCATAACTGGGGTCAATCAGCACTGGGGTCAACCAGCACTGGGGTCAACCAGCACTGGGGTCAACCAGCACTGGGGTCAACCAGCATTGGGGTCAATCAGCACTGGGGCCAACCATAACTGGGGTCAACCAGCACTGGGGTGAATCAGCACTGGGGCCAACCAGCACTGGGGTCAACCAGCACTGGGGCCAACCATAACTGGGGTCAACCAGCACTGGGGTCAATCAGCACTGGGGCCAATCATAACTGGGGTCAACCAGCACTGGGGTCAATCAGCACTGGGGCCAACCATAACTGGGGTCAACCAGCACTGGGGCCAACCATAACTGGGGTCAATCAGCACTGGGGCCAACCATCACTGGGGTCAATCAGCACTGGGGTCAACCATCACTGAAGTCAATCAGCACTGGGGTCAACCAGCACTGGGGTCAACCCAAGAAGTGGGCCTCTCACATTTTTACAGCAGGTTCTGGGGCCAGAGAGGTCTATATGTGTGGCCTCCCTGGATGGAGGCAGGCTCAGTACAGACCACCAACTAACAGCTCCACAAATGCTACAGAAAAGAGGCCTGAACTTTGCTCTTCGGTATGACTCACTCTTTAGCCTTCGCCCATTTTCCCCCGGTTTCGCCCATTCCCTCCAGCTTTCTCCCGTCGTAAGTTCAGTTCGAATTCAAAGTTCTCATTCTTTAAATGCACGACATTCTCTCTTGAGCCAGGCTCCTTTTGATTTTTTTTTTTCATGGCTCCACATGTCAATGTGACATCTTCCATGATGCCACCTAGGTTCTCCTTTACTGTCAGTGGCTCTGTATTGTTATATAAATAACAACACTCTGAAGACTCCTCTACTGTAGCTATTTATTCTTTCTTGTGTTAGCACTGACTGAAGCCTTTAAACTAACAAACAGAATATAACAAGTGCCCAATTTTTTTTTTTGTTTGGGGGGGGGGGGAGTAGTAAGTACTTCATGCTCTCAGAAATCTGATGATACTGCTACAGGACAAGGGCAAGAGTCCACATTCACAACTCTTACCTTCTCAGGTGGAAATTTGACTTAATCGTTGAACCAGGTGGCAAGTCTCTCATGACTACCTGTGGGTGGACAAGCATGTACAACTTACACCACATGTCAGTAAAGTGCCCAAAGGTTGGTTTGTTTGTTTTTTTTTTCCACATACAGCAACATTTGGGATGACATGATGGCTTTTCTCTGACAACGTTTCTAGTAATTCTGCTCATAATGATTTAATGTGGTGTATCCGTGGCAACCAACTTTTTCATGTTACTGACCCCCCCCCGCCTCATAGAACAAACCTCTGGCACCCCCAACAAATTTTCTTTCTGCTCAGCTGCCCTGCCACTCCCTGTTCCCATAATACCCTTCTTCCAATCATGTGTGGGGTGTGGTACTGCCCATTTTAGAAACCAATGACACGAAGATTCATCATCATCACTCCTCAGGACTCTCAAAGCAGCATAAGGCATCAATGAAGGTTCCCTAGCCAGCGCTGTCTTGAGCAAGTCGGGACACCTCATACCATGTCTTTCTCACCTTCTTTCTGTTCTCGTGCTGTGCATCTCCACGTTCCTAATGGCCTGCCCCTCTTTTTTTCCTTCAGGTGTCCAAGTCAATGCGGTACAGGGGTGTCTTCTTTTCTTTGTAGCATGTGGCCCATTCATTTCTATCTTCATCTTTTGACCTCTTTAATAATGTTCTTAACGCTCATTTGTTTGGTTATTTCCTAATTCGTCCCGTGTTCTTCTCAGCGTATTCTTACTCTTCTTTTGAAATCCTCTCATATCTGCTTTCACTGAAATGAAGAACTTGTATCTGTTATCTGGTTTTCCCTGTTCAAATTGTGTGACCCTTTGTCTCAATCTGGTATATTCATGCAATTTTACAGGAAAAATCTAGTATTCCTCCATGCCCACTGATTCAGAACATCTTGTACAATCTATGTTAATAGAATTATACTTAAGATACATTAGTTTCTCCTCTGTCTAAAGGTACTACTAGTTTCTGAAACAGTTATCCATCCATTATTAAAAACTAAAAAAAAAAAACAAGAACACAGCTAAAGTTTTAGCAAAATAAAACTGAGCTTGGGATTCTAAGTCTCATCTGACTGGTTGTAAAGACTTCAGATTACCTGGGATTCTAAGTCTCATCTGACCGGTTGTAAAGACTTCAGATTACCTGGGATTCTGAGTCTCATCTGACTGGTCGTAAAGACTTCAGATTACCTGGAATTCTAAGTCTCATCTGACTGGTTGTAAAGACTTCAGATTACCTGGGATTCTAAGTCTCATCTGACCGGTTGTAAAGACTTCAGATTACCTGGGATTCTAAGTCTCATCTGACCGGTTGTAAAGACTTCAGATTACCTGGGATTCTGAGTCTCATCTGACTGGTTGTAAAGACTTCAGATTACCTGGGATTCTAAATCTCATCTGACTGCTTGTAAAGACTTCAGATTACCTGGGATTCTAAATCTCATCTGACTGCTTGTAAAGACTTCAGACTACCTGGGATTCTAAGTCTCATCTGACTGCTTGTAAAGACTTCAGATTACCACAGTGAGCCAATCCTGCTACACTTGGCCACACATGAAACTCTCTTTGTCAAGCACTTTTCTTCAATCTCCCTGGGAAAGTGAGCTGGTGTTTCTTTGCCAGCCAAGGCAGAGAAGATGTTGAGGCACATCATCATCATGCAGGACTGGAGGAGGAGCTGGCTTATGGCAGCTATTTTTTTCAATTCTTGAATGGAGCTACAAAGTAGTGGGGGGGGGGGGGATGTCCAGTACTCCTTTAGCAGGCTTCACTGCCACGGGGACTATGGCAATCCCAGCCCAGTCTGCCAGACTAGGCCTGTTACTGGGGTTACCAACGGGGGAGGTGGGACAGGGTCTTGGGTAGCTGTGGTTTGTCAGTCCTAAAGCTAGACCGTCAACTGCGGGTTGCTGACTTGCTAAAATCTGACAGCATCTTCCCTCCCTTTAAGCTCCTCATGAACAGACATGATGGACATCCAGCAACTACTAACAAAGAGAATCTATTCTCAACATAGTTCTCTGTCGCTTTATTATATCTACTCTCAACACTCTTCTCTGTCACTTTATTATATCTACTCTCAGCACTCCTCTCTGTCACTTTATTATATCTACTCTCAACACTCCTCTCTGTCACTTTATTATATCTACTCTCAACACTCTTCTCTGTCACTTTATTATATATACTCTCAACATGTCTCTCTGTCACTTTATTATATCTACTCTCAACACTCCTCTCTGTCACTTTATTATATCTACTCTCAACACTCTTCTCTGTCACTTTATTATATCTACTCTCGCTACCACAGCCTTACCTTAGCAACCAGTTTTGCAGCCTCAAGACTCACAGGCTCGTGCGACTCGTAGATCTCCAGGCGAACAGCCGTCTGAGACGAAGGGAGGGTGAGCGTGTGCTGGTGCCGGGTGGGTACGACGCTGTGCTGGGGGATGACGACTTCCAACTGGTCTTTACTCACCTTCAGAAAGGAACAAAGAAGGGTTAAAAAAACAGACGGCAGACTGGCAGCAACAGATAAAGATATCGGGGCAAAAGTTAAGAGAGCAGCACGTAATAATATAGAAGACAAGATAATATTACAGCAATGAGTAATAATAAGCCTCAAAGGGTAATACAGGAACAATGAGTAGTAATATACAAACATCAGGTCATATAGCAAAAAAAGGTATAATGGAAACAACAGGTAATATACAGCAAAATATAATAACGTAAGAGCAACAATTAAGTAATATGAGAACAGAAGGTAATATTATGGGAACAACAAAATACAACAAGTAATAATATGGGGCAAAAAGTAATAATATGGGGCAAAAAGTAATAATATAGGGCAAAAAGTAATAATATGGGGCAAAAAGTAATAATATGGGGCAAAAAGTAATAATATGGGGCAAAAAGTAATAATATGGGGCAACATTCTTCTGTTATCATTCATCTGAGATATCATGTTTTACTGGCAAATTACTTTATGCCTTTTTTTTTAACATTTACAGCACTTTAAAATTATAAAGTGGAACTTTTTGAACAAAGCCACATGGCTTCAGCTGTTTTATTGTTAACATTTTTATTTTGAAAAGCCATTTAAACGGGTCACAGTTAAGTCCAAGCGGCCTGGTTAGCTGAGTGGTTAGGTGCTAAGTTTACTAATTCAGTGGCACTGGGTTCAAGTCCCAGCAGTGGGACTCTTTTCTGGCACACACCAAATAAAGGCCCAGGGTTCACCCAGCCTCTAAAACTGGGTATCGGAGAAATCTGGGAAGGTAAAGCAGCCAGGTGTGATACTGACCACATCAGACTCTCATGTGCCGAAGGTCATGGAAAATATGGACCTAATATCCCCAGTATGCTTTAATGTATGGAAAACGGAGTTTAACTTTTACACCATGAAATGGTTAGTCCATTAGTCTCTCATCGTGAAGGTTGGGGGGGTTTGAATCTGCCCAGTGGCGCCCCATTTGTTGAAATAGGTACCCAACTTCTTTTGGTATTGGGGAAGGAAAGACGGCCAGGCGTGATAATGACCACATCATCCTCTAGTGTGCTGACAGGTCAAGGAAAATATGGGCCTAACACGTACCTCATCATGCCTCTAAGGCATGACAGGGTTACCTACATCATAACAGGTGTGATATCACACTTCCATGTGCCGAATGTCAATACAGGCATGATGCTGTACCCCCAATACGTCTTAATGGCATGGATCTGGGATTTTCCCCTTTGTCTACATCATAAAAAGCCACCTCAGAGTAGTTTGGCCAATCCAGTTCAACATCGCCGATGTAATTGTTATTGCAAAATTACACAAATATACTGAACAAAAGCAACAATGACAGAGACTGGATCAGCATTTGCATATGAATTTTAGACTTGTTTAAAATCATGTTTCTGTATGTTTGTACTCGGTATCAACTAACAACTCGAAACATCAAATCCTACACTTTTTTTTTCCATTCACAGCAAGAATTTTTCATGTTCTGAAAATGAAAAGCTTATTTCTCTTATTATCATCATCATCATCATCATCATCATCGCCTTTCACTCCCTTGAAAGCACAGGCCACGGATAAAGGCTCTCCAGTCATCCCTTTTCTTGGACTCATTCTCTGCTTCCTTCCATGTGTATCCCTTGTCTCAGAGCACTGTCATAATTTCTCTTCTCCAGGTAAGTCTAGGTCTTCCTCGTTTTCTATTTCCTTGAAGATTCCATGTCAGTGCCTGTCTTGCTATGTTGGTGTCAAGATTCCTCAGAGTGTGGCCAATCCACCTCCACTTCCTAGACATGATTTGTAGGTTCATAGGTTCTTGTCCTGCTCTTTCCCAGACCTCCTTGTTCTTGATCTTATCCTGCCATTTAATGTTTAAAATCCTCCTCAAGCAGTAGTTCATGATTGTTTGTGTCCTCTGTTGTACTATTTTGGTCATAACCCATGTCTCCAAACCATATAGCATGACAGTTTTTACATTTGTATTGAAAAGCTTAAGTTTAGTTCTTGTTTTCTTTTATATTTCTCTTATGTTTCTCTTTATGTTTCTCTTATATTTCTCTTATATAACATTCAAAAATCCGCTACTAGCTTGCTGGATCTGTCACAGCTTCACCTGAGCGCTCCGTTTGCCAGGAAGTTTCAAGGTAATCCAGGCTGGCCTTCACGGCTAGCGTAGCGCCTCACTGGCATAAAGCCACACACACACACACCAAAACATGACAGCCACCCCTTCACCTTGCTCTGGACTGATGTCCGAAACCCCATGAGACACTAATGGCGTAAGCAGATAGACAAGAAGAAGAAGGAGAAAATTAAAAGCTGATTTATGCCAATGGGACATTTTGAAAAGGAAAAAAAAAAAAACTGCATCTTACCCGTACACATATAGACTTTGGCAATATCTTAAAGTTAACTGTCGATGTAACTTTATCAACGCTTGCGTTTTCCAAATCGCTACCACCAACAAGCAAGGCAGCCTGGACAAAATAAAATGTAATGATCAATCCACATTGTAAGCGGTACATGTGGGACCGAGACAGATGGTAGGGTAAGCACTCTATTATATAAAAAAAAAAAACGCCACAGCTAAATAATTATTTTGCCCCATTCATCCACATCGAACTCCGGTACAGTTATTTAATTTTTGGCACTGACTTTAACAAGGAAGCATGCTTTCTCAGGAAATGACACAATGTCTATTTTTAGCATTTATGGCATTTTAAAATTATGAACTCCCAACTACAGAATAAAACTATATGAATGCAGTTATTTAAAAAAAAAAACAACAAAAAAAACATTTATACAGCTTGCATTAGGGTAAGGATTAATTACCAAACCATTTAAATACTATTCCTGATGAAAAGAAAAAAAAATTTGGATAAGATTTACAGTTGCTACCTGGCCAAAAAAACTGACATGAGAGAGGACAAATGTGAAGATACCTCTTTGGCTGCTCCGATGGCAATAACCTCATCTTCCGGTATATTGTTTAAGAAGGCTGATGAAGGAAGGAAGTCGCTGATGGCCTTCTTAACTATAGGCGGCTTGGCTCCGCCACCACAGGTGATTACCTGACAAGATGATTTAATTCTGTTACCATACACTTCTGTATCATAACTAAGGTCATAGATATCAAATTTTCTTAGATTTACAACCATCAACCTCACTAGCATTAGTTCCTGGTTTAAAAAAAAACAAACAAAACCTTACTGAAAGCTGTATCAAGCCTACACCAAAGATGACCTCTGTTCTAATTTTCCTGGTCTGAATCTACCAAATCTGAATCACTTTCCCGTTTCACCACCTGATGAAATGTGCATGTTGGAAGTAGTTTATTACTTCTTCCGCCTGATGAAATGTGCATGTGGAAGTAGCGTATTACTTTTGCCACCAGATGAAATATGCATGTGGGAGTAATGTATTACTTTCACCATCTGACGAAATGTGCATGCTGGAAGTAATATATTACTTTCACCGTCTGATGAAATCTGCATGTTGGAAGCAGTGTATTACAACTGTAACAGAATGACTATTTATATAATTTGGCACCCCTGAAATAGTACTGGCGCCAACTAAAATGGTTTTCTTGGCTACATCTGAAATTGTTTTCTATTGGCCTGATTAAATCTTCTTGTGGAGTACATTTTCATCTCATAAATTTCTTCTTGTTGTTGGTGTTCTAAAACCACCTAATTTTCTATGTTACACACTGAGAAAATACAACAAGACACCCAGGCTTCCAACTCCACAGAATAATACAGATACAACAACTTAACATAACTTGGCAGTCTTCCAACCAAAACAAACTGGTCAACAATGAGAATTCCAACAAAGCCAATTGGTGTAGTTATATCTTCAGACAACACACATTTATTGATGGACAAAATGAGGGGTGAAATTATGAGGATGGAAACGTAGCCATCAGACTGAACAGAAATTACAATGACAATGCCCGGCGTGAGAGAACTCTACGCCATATGGGCGAAAACCTTACAATGTCCTATACACATAAAATCATACTTACAACGTTCCACTCAAAAACCTCAGCCATCAAGAAACCTAATTCCTCCAACTAACTACCAACAAAATGCCACTGCTAGAAACTTTTCCTAAACGAGATTCCATCTACATCAAAACTACTGAGGTTCTTCGTACCACACAAGTAAGGCTCCTGCTACAACAAACAAGTAAGGCTCTCATTTGACTAATCGTGAGTGGTATTTATACCATCCATACCCACTCAGTTTTCTCCATGCTGCACGCTTTTCCCAAGACCCCCGCTCAATTGTCTCAACCAACCTACCATTCAAACAAGGGTACTCACTCTATTAATTATTTCCTAATTACCAATCCTGGTTATAACCCCTAAGCCAAGAGAAATACTGCTATACAACACCTATAACCAACAGCAACTAGTTTCAGTTCACTGGGCCTAAGATATCTTTTAAAAGAACTACAATGTGAATACAATGACATGTTGCTTTTTTTCTTTTTTTTTTTAACAGTAATAAGAACAGGAACACTGAAGCTAATATCTTCTTAAAGGAGATGCAAGAATATGATTATAATGCCAAAGAGATTTACTTTTCCCGCAGCCAACCCTGACAATGGCAGCTGAACAGGATATGAGAGAAAATGCTCAACAAGACACTGCCTGACAAACCATCATCAACATCCAACAGTGTCCAGCAAGCTTGACTCTGTCCTCCCCACCTGCCAGCGTGAGCAAACAACAAAAGGTCATCACATACTTTTCAAACACTACCAGCAACTGCAAATCTCACCTTGGCTATATCCTCCTTGCCACATCCTGCCCCTTTAAGGGCTTGTTCTATTAATCCAATGCATCTGGAAATCAGCGGCTGACACAGACTGTCAAACCTGGCCCTGAGACAGAAATCAAACACATCATCATCATCATCATCTACACCGCAGCTGCTCACCATACACAGACAGCAAAACACCAACAGCTGCTACTCTCCACGAAATCTGACTAATCTGTCAAGTGTTGTTTCCCTCTGGCATTGGTGGCCATAACTTTCTACAACTCTCTGTTTGGTGCTGCCTCTGTGAGCTGTTCTCCATGAATATGAAACAGAATTCCTGTGAAATCTATGAATATCCAAATGACCTCTAATTTGGCAGACTGAGAGGAATTGCTCAAAAAATGTTCAAGTCCAAATTTTCCAAACAAATACTTAATAAAAATATTAAACAAAATCCCTACAGTAAACACGTTTATTATAATAGGTAGTGCACATACAACGCTGTACATTATACACAAGCAATATATGAAGCAAAATATGTACTTGTAAAAACGAAAAAAAAAAACACTCTAAATGGCAGACGTTAGATGGATACTGCTGGTGCCCAGAAAACAGTGCTATATTGCAATTTTTGCTTTCTCAGAATTCTGGCCAGAAATTCTGAAATCAAGGAGAAACTGGGGTCTGCCAAATCAAAGGTCATCAGAATTTCACAGTGATTTAAGAATGCCAGTAAAGTTAACACTGCAAGAAAATAAGTAGTAACAAAACCAGTAACATGTCTCAGCACTCACGGATGATGATGATGCAATGACAGGATTCCTCTTGTGCTGGCCAGAGAATGGAATCTCTTACATCAAAGAAAGATGTGAAAACTGTTGCTTCTTCTTATACCTGTTCTGTGTGAAATTTTGAGAAATTCAAACCTTAGTTTCTGATGTGTTTCTCTTACCAAATTCTCAGCTACTTGCAATGTGACAAAGATACAAACATCCCTCAGATTTGTTCTGGCCAAGGGGATGGATGGTGCTACCATCAGACCAACCAGATCTCAGAGAGGTGCAGTGCTGAGTTTTTGTTTTAAACAGATCAGTCAGCCTTGCCTAATCTGCTTAGCAGCCTAATACCAGCGCCCCCCTCAACTAGCCTAGCTTTCCAGCCACATTTCCAGGTTTACTAACTTCATCATTTCTATAATTTCAAGGTCCTCCATTTGAGGGTCCTCCATTTGTTGCTTGAGCTATGAGATTCTATTCTTGGGCCACATAAACCTTCTCATTAAACTTGTACAGAATACAGCTAAAGAAAAGAAAGGGTATCAAAAGTAAGCATTGACCTAATCAGCCGAAATATCACTGCAGCGGAAGAAGGAAGAAATTCTTCTTCTGCATTCAGTTTCACATGCTCAGCTTTCTAAACACGGACCTGGGTTGCCTCCATGAATCCAGCTGTCAGCAGGAGGTCTTCATAGGAATCCCAGAGTTTCTCCTCCATGCTTCTCTCTAAAAAAAATAATAAAGCAGCAATGACCAGTTACCTGGACATGGTGTAGTGAAAGTCACAGCCATCGAACAAGGAGTCCACCGCACACTGCGCGTGTATCATCGTGGTAAGTGAATGCTTGCAGCGCTCTGCAGCCAAGTTCAGTTTGCTAACTGACCTCTTATTTTCCCTCATATCACATCGGAACTGCCTGTGGAGGACAGGAGACTGCAAAATGTGAGCACATACAGGATGTCAAAATAAGAGTAAGAATGTTGGATTTTGATCACTTTTAGTTCAGATACTTTGAACAAATCCAGAATTACGGTACTAAGAACTGAAGTTTCCAGTTAAAGACTGATTAAGAAAAAAAAAAATGTTTGTCCAAATTTAAAATTAAACTATCCCTCAATACATTTTCCACAAAAAGTGAAATGTTTTGTGCTTAGGTCAATGTAACATTTTATGCAAGTTCTGCACGTGTGGTGGTGATGATGGTGGTGGCTTAGGTCAATGTAACCGGTGGTGGTGGTGGCTTAGGTCAATGTAACTGGTGGTGGTGGTGGCTTAGGTCAATATAACTGGTGGTGGTGGTGGCGGCTTAGGTCAATGTAACTGGTGGTGGTGGTGGCTTAGGTCAATGGTGGTGGCTTAGGTCAATGTTGGTGGTGGTTGTGGTGGTTTAGGTCAATGTAAATGGTGGTGGTGGTGGTTTAGGTCTATGTAAATGGTGGTGATGGCTTAGGTCAATGTAAACAGTAGTGGTGCCTTAGGTCAATGTAAATGGTGGTGGTGGCTTGGGTCAATGTAACTGATGATAGTGGCTTAGGTCAATGTAAATGGTGGTGGTGGTGGTTTAGGTCTATGTAAATGGTGGTGGTGACTTAGGTCAATGTAAATGGTGGTGGTGGCTTAGGTCAATGTAAATGGTGGTGGTGGTGGTTTAGGTCTATGTAAATGGTGGTGGTGACTTAGGTCTATGTAAATGGTGGTGGTGACTTAGGTCAATGTAAATGGTGGTGGTGACTTAGGTCAATGTAAATGGTGGTGGTGACTTAAGTCAATGTAAATGGTGGTGGTGGCTTAGGTCAATGTAAATAATGGTGGTGATGGTGGTAATGTGAAGATGCTACCCATTTTGGCAGTCATTACCTAAAGCTGACATGCCAGAATCAGGTACTGTCAACCACAGATGACCAAAACCCTGTCCCACCTCTCTGTTGGTAATCGCAGTACAGCCCTATCCTGCTTAACGTGGCAAGGATCACCATAGTTCCCCCATGACAGTGGAATCTTTTTTTTTTTTGCTCCATTAAGGAATGAAAGAAAAAAATGTTACCATAACCTGCTTCTAATCTGACATGATCATGTGTTTCAACACTTTAACTTACATCCTTCCCTGCTGTTAAATGTCACATAGGGCTCACATGGCAGTTCACCAAGTTTTCCTGTCTTCAGGGAGCTTTTCAATCTCATCAAGGGATGTTACTCCCACCAAACTGGCCTCTCTTAACAATGTCCTCTTTAGAGTTTCATGTGGTTGACCTCTCTTTCTTTGACCTTTTGTGTTCCACTTGATAGCTTGTTTTGGGATTCTCTGGTTGTTTCTTCTCAGCACATGATCGACATATGCCAGTCCTCTTTTTTCTGATCACCCATGAGACAGGTTGTTGTTTGCTCATCTGTCTTATTTCTGAATTGTTCATGAATTCATTCCACTTTATACCAAGTATTTTCCTTAGGCATTTGTTTTCAAAAGAGTCTAATCTGTTGTCTATTTCTTTAGTTGTTTTCCAGCTTTCATGTGCATAAATGAGGGTGGATATTACATTTGAATTGAATAATCTTAACTTGGTTTTTGTGCTTATAGCTTCTGAGTACAGTATGTTCTCAAGATTCTTGAAGGTCAATGCTGCTTTTGGAATTCGATTTCTAACTTCCTTTCTGGTGTCACCATCCTGGTCTGTGTAGCTGCCAAGATATACAAATTGGTTTACTCCTTCAACAGCTGTTCCTTCTATATATATTTTTCCTTTATGGTTAATGAGAAATTTCATTATTTAATTATTTAACACCTTCACTACAAGGTTGATAATAGCATCACACTTGCAGTTCCAGGCAGAAAGAATAGGAAGTTATAAAATGCTATACATAAATTGAGTATGTTATACTTCAGATCAGTGTTTCCCACAGTATGGTACCTTTACCACCAGGGGGTATGTGGGAAGATTTCAAATGGTACACAGTAAAATTGAAAACTAATTCAAATTTAAAACACCATTTCCACACAATTTGCACCAGAATATTAACCTTCTCTATATATGCTACTTTCAATGGTTAAACAATTCCAACAAACTCTCTTAAATCTTCCAACAGTTTTTCTATACCTAAACCTGATTTTTCCTTGGTCAGCAGTGCTTCATTAACTCTTTATCTATTTTGGCACGCATCCTGCGTGGCTGTATCCCTGTTACTATACATTTATAGACGCGCAGTGCGATGATGGTTTGTAGCTCTTTAATTTTGAAAATAATCAAAGTATCTTAAAACCAGCAGTTGACTTCCTTCCGGCCTTCATTTGCACATGGTTTGAGAAACAGAGCGATTCTGTAGAGCGATTCTGTGTTACATTTTACGCAAGTTTTTCAAAGTTTATCGTCGCTAGGCTTTTGTTTATCAACAAATATGGCTTCCAGTGCTAGTTTCTTTCGTCCAGAGCAGCATATTTCTGCATTACAAGCTCAGAATTTAATTTTAAAATGTCTAGACTGTGGTGTAGAGAATGCAGTAGTAGAGATTGTGAATTTTCGGAAACACGTGACGCAACAAAAAATCTTTTGTGTTTTTTTTTTTTGGTCCAGCAGCAAAATGTGTTAGAAGGGTAGCTGGTAATACTACTTCTCAGCTTTTTGCTAGTACTAGCTGTAATATCACAATAAGTAATGCTGGAGATTGTGTAATTTAAAAAATTAAATGTTGTAGAATGCTTCAAATTAAAAAAAAAACAAAAACAAAAACACAATGGCCTGTTTTCTGGTAAATATTAGTCAACGACCGCCCACTTGTTTTCATGTAAATATTACCTACCCACTTGGTGTTTTTAGTTTGCTGTGAATGCATAACTAGTGCATATTTTCATGTAAATTTTGGAAGATATGTGAAGAAAAGGTGTTTGTGTATATTTTTATTCATTATGGAATTATATGACCAACTACAGTGGATTAACTTGATGGGTAAGTGACAAAAAATTTATTTTATTCCTTCATTTTCCATTCTTTCTTCTCAGTTCTTAGCTCTTTTTTTTTTGGTTGTATACTAACAAAATGTAAAAAAATGTTATTTGAAAAACAAAATACCTTTTTTCTTCTTCAAAATAATACTTCATACTACAGATCAGATTATGCCTTTGTCATTCTTTTAAATGTGACAACCATCCCATTTCACATTGTGAAATTTACCCCCCTTGGTCTTTTGAGGGAAACACCCCCAGGAGACAAAGAGTTAAGACTGTGTACCGGGAGTGGTACAACACCACTCTGAACTTGGGAAACACTGCTCTTCAGATGATATGATTATATGATTATACGATTATATGATATGTAAAGGTAATGGTAAAATTCCGGTTTCTATGCCATTAAGACACACTGTGGATACGGTGTTAGGCCCCTATTTCCATGACCTTCGGCACATGAAAGTCTGATGTGGTCAGTATCACATCTGGCTACATTTACTTTCCCAGATTATGTAAATATGTTAATTACAGGACCCTATAGTAAAATTTGTTATGTGATATTATAGATTAGTATGATACTGTTTAAAAAAAAAGTTAGTTACAGGTCTGTTTGTTATAAAATAACACAGATGATGATATTGCCAAACCAATTACAAGACACTGTAAATAACTTTACTTATCTACAAGTCAGTTACACGATACTACAGATAAGTTACTTACACGATACTACAGATAAGTTACTTACATGATAACAGATAAGACACTCGTACATGAGACTGCAGGTATGTTACAGATCTTACCGCTATAAAATAATACAGATAATGTCAATCACAAGATACTCTAAATAAGCTTACCACAGTTACTTAAAAGATACTACAGATAAGCTGGTCATTATACTCACACACCTATTAAACTCAGCTGTGAGAAACTCCTGCAAAACAGCTGTGAATTCATCACCACCAAACTGGCTGTCCGTCTCACTGGCCACAATTCTGTACATGCCTTGCTCAACTTCCATCACCGTGGCCTCATGGGAAGTGCCTCCCAGACGATACACCAGCACTTTGCTGTGATTATTTCATAAACTTAATACGATAAGCAGGTATGAGGAAAAAAAAACCCAAATAATTTGAACTAATTATAAAAAAACTTCATTATAATCACACTGACTTACAGCAGACCAAGTTACTGCCATTCGTACTTACTGCCAAGGTCCTACCAGACTATTTAATGTGCTACGATTCATTCTGTAATTAATTTAAACATAATAAATTCACGGCAAGACAACAGAAAGAGATGAACAAGATGCTGTGTCATCTTTGGTGGGTTATGTAGAACATATGTATGGTGGTTCATGCGTGTATGTTTTCGCGCATCAAAAAATAATGATTCTTTATTTGTGATTATACAATTCTTTATTTTCTACGTTTTGATTCACATTTCCTGATTCATTTCCACATGGTTACTGTGCTAATTTGCATTCTGTCAGTCAGTATTTTAAAATGATGGCAAACACCTCTTGTAACATGTTTCAGTTGTGAACTGTGCTTAGTGTCTGAATTCTCCCTATTATGGCCAACGTGTGGTCAGATTAACTTAAGGCTAAACCCCGCCACCCCCACCCCCTCCCAGACAGAAGTCAACGTATGACTAACTAAACAAACACCAAAACTCAACCTTAGTCCTACTGTACAATGGCTCCCTTCACACTGCGGAGTAAATGGGAAAGAAAAAGTAGATGACCTTTCCAAGGCAGGGACCAAAATGGAACAGACTAACCACCCAGTAATATATCGAGAAGCAAAAACCATCATCCACAACAAACTAGACACCAGCTGGAAAACAGAAATGAAAACAGAATCAAAACAAGACCCCATTCATCAACTACGGAGATAACAGCAAACCACAATCTCTCGACTAAGAACTGGACACTGCAAACTTCTAAACCACATCTATCGCCTCAATATATCACACACAAATGAGTGTCCCTGTGGCTTTGGTATCCGGACACCAGAACACATCCTGCTAACCTGTCCAACCCACTCAAACCTCCGAGCACAGATCTGGCCCGTGGGAGAGGAACTGAAAGAAAAGCTTTGGGGCTGACACTGAAGCCGAAGAAGGCAGCAGACTTCATCATGGCAGCAGATTCAGCATGACCAACCTTCCTCGAACACTGAAGAAGCAGATTAAGTGCACAACTGTACATAGCTGCCAGATTATATCAGTGTTTTCAGTGCTGTAAATAGCTACTAGCCGCAGCTCCCTGGTCTGTAAATATGACAAACTCTTAACTCTGATTCTTCTACTTTCATGCCAACTCCAGCTGAGACTTCATAAAGAGCCCTTCCTTCCACACTTTCTTTACCCCTTTTCTGGAGCACAGGTCATCAACAAGGGTTCTCCATTTATTTCTATCCTGGGCTGTTTCTTCTACCCACCTCCAGGTGTACTTGATCTTTTTCTGATCTCTGTTTCAAGACTCCTTCACTATGTGTTTCTAGGTCTTCCTTGTTTCCTCTTTCCTTGGGGACTCCAGGTTAAGACTTTGTCTGCTTGTGCCTGTGACAGGCTTTTGAAGTGTTCATAATGAATACACTTCTACCAACACAAGACTCCAAAAGACTGCTTCTGTTTTCCTACTGTGATTCTGACTCCTTATATAAAAGGCGCATTTCTATCAACTGATCTGACCCAAAATTGCACTGGACTCTGGAATTCATAACCCCTGCTTGCTTCCTTTGGTCACTTCTGACTCCTTCTTATATAAAAGGCGCATTTCTATCAACTGATCTGACCCAAAATTGCACTGGACTCTGGACTTCATAACCCTTGCTTGCTTCCTTTGGTCACTTCTGACTCCTTCTTATATAAAAGGCGCATTTCTATCAACTGATCTGATCCAAAATTGCACTGGACTCCGGACTTCATAACCCCTGCTTGCTTCCTTTGGTCACTTCTGACCATGTGATGGAAGCATCCTTGAAGCAAGACCACTCTGTCCATTTTTGTTACTCCTTCATCCCTTCTACCCTGCTCTTTATGTTCTGAGTTTATGCTGAGGGAGAAGACTGGGAGAGGCCAGAAAAATTAGTGCTCTGAGGTCACTGGATGCACCAGCAGCAGGGCATCTTGCTTACAACCAAGAGGACTACAGGAGAGCTGTTAGGGAGGCAAAGTTCCGCAAGGGACATGCAAATGACTGACTGAGGTCACTGGGTCTATCATTTCAAATTTAAAATAATTCTCAAGAAAAACAAACTTTTATTGCATAGAACTCGACTACAAAACAGTATCTGTAGTGATTTGTGATAGGCTAATGTGATGGACCTTTGTGATAAATTAATGTGACAGACATCTGTGACAGACTAATGTGACTAGGCATTTGTGATAGACTAATGTGATAGACATTAGACTATCATAAGACATTTAAATGGAATTTTTTAAATTTTAAAACAAAAAAAACCTGTTTTTATATAATTTTGTTTCACAGTTGAGAGTTCATAATTTTAAACTACCATAAATGCACAAAAATAAGACATTACATCATCTCGTACTGTCTGTTATACATGATAACAAAAAATGCCCATGTGTCTTCTGTGTTTAATACTTATGTGTGTATATATCTTTCAGGAAATGCTATATTTTACTTCTATGATGTGGTCTGGTATGAACTGATAGACAGTGCCAGTGCCCGTGTAGATGGAAGATATGTACTGATATTTCATCATTTTTTTTTTTGCTTCACAAGACGATACTAGGCATGACTTGCTGAACCATGTGGTTCACTCACAGAGGGCACTGATCAGGCCAGGCTCAGTATAACAATAGCACGTTGGAACAAACCAGGTCGTACGTTGGAACAAACCAGGTCATACGCTGGAACAAACCAGGTCGTACGCTGGAACAAACCAGGTCGTACGTTGTAACAAACCAGGTCATACGCTGGAACAAACCAGGTCGTACGTTGGAACAAATCAGGTCGTACGTTGGAACAAACCAGGTCATATGTTGGAACAAACCAGGCCCACCTCCAGGTGCTACACGTGAAAACAATACTTGATCTATAAAAGGCACAAAGAAAATGTATCATGGAACAATCCTTACAAGTGTTCTGTCTTATCCAGCTGGCTTACATCATGAGCCAGCATGGCTGCAGATGGTTCGTTTATAACCCTCAGAATGTTGAACCCAGCTTTCGTGGCTGCCTCACTGAAAAAAATTCAGGTCAAGGTCATGAAATAATACAAATGATTAGAACGCTGTTATGAGCGATAACTGAAAGCAAAGATATTGTCGTTATAATCTTGTTCATATAAAAAATGCAATCTAAGGCTTTTCTTTATAGCCGTGGAGGTCGAAGCTCTTGGTAACTAATGCTGCGGCCATTTTTTCCAACCCCTGGGTTTACGAAATTACACTCTTCTTTCTAATACACTGTGAAGATCTTGTAACAAAGATGTTGAATATGCTATTACAGCATCTCTTTCCTCATGAGTTGGATCTTTATTCTTTTTCTTTTTTTTTTTTTTTTTGCATTAGTTCTGTTAAGGATGGCTGGTGCTCTGTGTTGCTGTTCATAGTTATGATATATGTCCAGTCTGATCTGTTACATTTGTCCTTGGCATGGCTTGTTTTTAGAACCAGGTTTGCCATTTTCACTGTCTCTGTCATCAAGAGTGGCACTGGGAGGTAAAACTGGATCTTGGTAGCCATGGTCAGCAAAACCTGGCGTCAGCAGTCAGCAAAACCTGACATGAGCAGTCAGCAAAAGGATCACTGAAATCTCATTCAGCTTCAGTCATGCACCTTCCTCAAAAAGATGAACTCTAAAGAAAAGTAATGGTTTTCATCAGAACCCTCAAGTGAACTCTATATAAAAAAAGGATTGTCAGAATCCCTAGAAAGTGAACTCTAAGAAAAACCGTTTCCTCTCCCAAGACAATATTCCTGGCAAATGAATAAAAAAAGATTTTTAGCAGATATGTATAAACATGATTTTCTTGGCTTGTGCTATCTCTCTGTAGCTGCGAGCTGGTGTTCTTTGCTGCTGATGCTGTAGAGATGTTGAGGCACAGCATCGTATCGGTGTGAGAGTGAGTTATGGCAGCTACTTTTCCAGTCCCAGGGTACAGTTAAAAAAAACAGGAGGTGTGCAATGCTTCTTTAGCAGACTCCACCACCATGGGGACTATGGCGATCCCTGCCCTGTTAAACAGGCTATGCCTGTTACTGGAGGTACCAACGGAGAGGCGCAACAGGGTCTTGGTCAGCTATGGTTTGCTAACCCTGACGCTAGCATATCAGCTATGGGTCACCGATTGCCTCATTGGCTAGCGTCTTCACTCCCTAAACATGATTTTAAATGCCCACATAAAAAACACTGGCTTGTGAAAGAAGTACAGGTGCACCTTACCTAACTATAATTCTCTTCCTGACATCAAAATGTGGGGGTACCGCTAAAACAGTATCGTGAATTCCAGCACCTCCGTGGCTCTGTGCAGTTTCTGTGAAATCAAAGAAAAAAAAAATAATGCTTTAGACTTCACGTCCAATCTGGCAATACAGCATTTTTTTTTTTTTCACCAGTAGCTACAGAATAGATTCCACATGCAGTCACTGCCACTCACTAGGGGATGATGGGAAGATCATGAGGCGATGATGAAAATGGTTACAGCAGAATAACATACAACAGAATAATATAACAAAACAAGCCAACCACACACACACACACAGATTTTAAAATACCAAGCATTTTCTTGTATATAAGCTCCATAATGTGATTAGGTGTGTACCGGACAGTCTTCCCCTTGTGGTCGACTTCAAACACTGGCTCTCCATTTTCACTTGCAATCTGCAAGTAAATCACATTAAAAATAATGTATAGGATAACATGTGCCTTGTGAAAAAGTAACATAACATAATGTATAACAAGAATTTAGTTACACCACTCCATGTAGCACAACAAAAAGATATTATATTATACTACTTAATGCAGCATAACAAAATGATGTCATTATGTTATGCTACTTAATGTACTACAACAAAAACATGTCATAATATAGTACTTAGCATAGCACACCAAATTATGTTGTTATATGCTACTTAAAGTAGCACAACAAAAACATGTTGTTACATTATACTATTTATACAACAAAAACAAGTTATATTATACCAGTGACCATGTTTACTGGCAATTACTGGTAAATTACTGATCAAAAAAAAATGAAAACCATAAATTTTTGGAGGTCACTGATTATGTAACCAGCTTATATTGTAAAAAAAAAAAAACAAGAGTGAAATGCAACCAGCAAAATCAGCTGGAGGATAATTGGGGCAGTAGGCTGATGAAGGGCATATAGGAGTGCAGATGTCCAAAGTGATCACAACCTGTGTATAGGGAAAATAAAAACTAAAACTGAAAAGCCAACACAAAAAATCAATACACAGAAAGATAAACTGCCACAGCCTACAAGAAGAGAATACTAACATTAATTTCAATCAGGAACTTGCCAATTATTCCACAACACCCAGTGAAGTAGAGGAGATAGATATAGATGAATTATGGAATTCTTACTGCACAGCCATAATCACAGCAGCAAAAGCAAGCACTGGACTGAAAAAAAAACCAAATAGAAAAGCATGGATATCAGAAAACACATGGAAGTACATACATGAAAGATGAGCAGCCAAATTAGACATGTTGAATAGAAAAACATCTTGGAAAAGGTCTGGCGAAAACAACATACAAAGAAATAGACAAGAAAGTAAAAAGTTCAGTTAGAAGAAATAAAAGAGAATACATAGACAACATAGCAAAAGAGGCAGAAAAAGCAGCAAAAACAGGAGACAGCAAAACTTTATATAACATACAAAAGAGGCTAACAGGTACTATTACATCTAAAGAAAGACCAATCCTTAGCAAAATACTCTATTAACATCAAGTAAAGACAAAAAGCAAAGATGGGCTGAACACTTCCAAGAAATACTTAATCGACCACACCAAAAAGAACTGTTAAACCTTGAAACCGACTTACCAGCCCAACAACTAGATGTCAACCTAGATGAAAGTACATTGCATAAAATTGAAACAGCAGTGAATTTAATGGCTAACAAAAAAGCTGCAGGTGAAGATGAAATACCAACTGAAATGTTAAAAGCTATCAATAGCGACAACATGAGACAACTACAGAGAATGTTTAACAAGATTTAGAAAGAAGAAAAGGTCCCTTCTATATGGAAAAAAGAATCACTGTTAAAATACCAAAAAAAAAGGCAACCTTTGTGACTGTAACAATTGGACAGGAGTAACCTTAATATCAGTTGTGTCAAATGTATTTTGCAAGGTCATTTTGAATAGCCTTAAAGATATAGTGGATACCACAATGAGAGAAAAACAAGCAGGATTTCGAAAAGGGAGAAGCTGTCTCGACCAGATCTTTACTCTAAGAATAATACTTGAAGAACTTATTGAAGAGTAAAAACCATTAATCATAAACTTCATAGACTTTTAAATGGCATTTGATAGCATGTACAGAGATTTATTGTGTATAATTTTAAGACTATATGGAATACCATCTATGACTGTCAAAATCATTAGAGATCTTTACAATGGATATGTTTGTGCAGTCAACACAGAAGAAGGAATGAACGAATGGGTCCAGATTGAAACAGGCGTGCAGCAAGGATGTATACTATCTCCTTTGCTTTTTGGAATTACAACAGACTTCATAATGAAAAAATGCTGCACAGGTAATATAAGTATTGACTGGGTACATGGGACCCAACTAGAAGATCTTGATTTTGCAGATGACATAACTCTTTATCAGTAATAATGTGAATTCAATGCAAGAAGAAGCCTGTCTTCACTGGCTAGCAAAATAGGACTTGAAATTAACAAGGACAAAACAAAAATAATGAAACTTCCCATTAATCAAAATGGAAAAATACACGTAGAAGGGACAGATATTTAAGAAGTCAATCAATCTGCATACCTTGGCAGCTACATAGATCAGGATGGTGACACTAGAAAGGAAGTTAGAATCAGAATTGCAAAAGCAGCATCAATCTTCAAGAATCTTGAGAACATTCAAAAGTTATAAGCACAAAAACCAAGTTAAGACTATTCAATTCAAATGTAATATCCACCCTCATTTATGCATGCAAAAGCTGGAAAACAACTAAAGAAATAGATAAGAAATTAGACTCTTTTGAAAACAGATGACTAAGGAAAATACTCGGCATCAAGTGGAACGAATTCAAGAACAATGCAGAGATAAGGCAGATGACTGAACAACAACCAGTCTCATGGGTGATCAGGAAAAGGAGATGGACATATGTTGGTCACTTGATGAGAAGAAACAATCAGAGAATTCCAAAACAAGCTATCAAGTGGAACAGAACAGGCCAAAGAAAAAGAGGCAGACCACGTGAAACTCTGAAGAGGACATTGTTAAGAGAGGCCAAATTAACAGGCATAAAATCCACTGATGAAGTTGAAAGACTCACCGAAGACAGGAAAAATTGGCGAACTACTTTGCGAGCCCTATGTGACGTTTACGGCACAGGAAGGATATAAGATACAAGAAGGCCGATGATGCTCAGTTTTCATGGAGGATACATGTCAGCATTTTGTAAAGGTTAAATCTCAGTGAAAATAAGATTTACACACACACACACAATTCCTACAGACGTTTGTAACATTTGTTTAATTTTACATTAAAAAAAAACAACAAAGTACCGAATGTTGTATTGAAAAAAAAAAATTGGCATTTCAGAAAGTACTTCATGGACAGTACTTCATCTCATCTTTTATGAGCTTTGGAGTTATATCTGGAACCATAATCCTGTTTCTCTGGATCTGCCCTGTCTTCTTTCTTATATACCTGCAAAATTTTTCTGTGGAAAAAAAGAATCCACACAAGATGAACATTCACTCTCATGTACATCCAATAACCAGCAAAACAAAAGATATGAGAAACCTTGAAAACTCACTGTGACACCCGAAGTTCCCATGTAATGTTTCACTTGTGGATCTTCCTTGCGGCAGCCAACAAGACGTTTAACATGAGAAATGGTGTTGGAAGCATTGCGGATGATACTTTGTTTCGCTGCAGCACCAACAGACTGAAAACACGAACGTAACATGTTAAAGACTTATGGATCAGGAATTATAGGGAAATAGCAGGTCACAATGGTATTCATTCTTACTTTTAGGTAAAAGTTAAAAAAAAAAAAAGAAGTAAAATCCCCATTTCCATGCCATTAAAGTATATTAGGGATATGGTGTCAGGCCCATATTTCCAAGACCACTGGCACATTAGAGTGTAGTGCTGTCAGTATCACACCTGGACGCATTTACTGTCCCAGATTTCTCTGGTACCCATTTCTGGAGGCTAGGTGGATCTGGGGGACTTTTTGGTGTGGTGGTACCAGAAAAAAAATCCCCAATGCTGGGATATGAACCCAGTACCAACAGATTAGAAGGCAGAGAGCCTAACCACTCAGCCAACCAGGCCACACACTCTTTAGGTGTAACATAAATATGGTTTGCTGGTCATGTTTCTCCATTTTTTTCCTCTTAGATAATAAATATTGGAGCTGTTGTGCCATTAAGTGATTTAGTGCATTGTTAGCCTTAAAGAAATAGGCAGAAATAAGTATCTGGCTTCTTCTAAAGAAAAAGATGGCCAGCATGATACCAGCCACTGCACACCCCTAGTGTGCCAACAAGCCAAAGAATACAACAGTTCCGTTTTTGTTTTTTTTTCATTTGCCATGAGGGTTTGGTTTGCAGGTGTATTGATTCAGCCATATTTCTCTAGTGAAGTCTAACAAAAAGTGCTTAACTGTGTGATATGTTACTTATTTTGGTGGGGCCACTGTGCAGTAGGTAACTTCTTTTATTGGTTGAGGCCACTAAGTATAGGCTGAGGCCACTTAGTATAGATTGAGGCCACTAAGTTGTAGGTTACTTCTTTGACTGGGGTCATTGTGTGGCATGACATTCCTTTGATTGGTTGAGGCCACTATGTATAGGTTGAGGCCACTATGTATAGGTTGAGGCCACTATGTATAGGTTGAGGCCACTATGTATAGGTTGAGGCCACTAAGTTATAAGTTACTTCGCCGATTGGGGCCACTGTACACACTGTTTAGCAAGGTCATCTGCCTCCTTGTTGTAAAATGAGTTTACATCAACAGCAACATGACTGATATTCCACTTACATGTATATATATAAAAACAAAATCATTTAATAATAATAAAAAATAACATTTCATGTTAAAAGTACCAAAAATGTAAAAATATTTTTTCCCAGGTACTTCCACATTAGAGTCAGAAGTTACCACAACCTACTATTTCATGGTCCGTAAAGGCCACCACTGCAGGGGTGACCCTGTCACCCAGGTCATTTGCCACCACGTTTGTCTTGCCGTCCTGTTAAAAAAAAAAAAAATGTTTAAAAACAGCTTCTAAAACCAAGAGCTAATAACTCTCTTCTCACAACTCAGTAGCAGACGCATGATATGGCTGACACTGTTGGGAAAACAAGTGCTTTATATGTATGATAAATTTACTGAGCTGAGCTTCTGGACATGTGCTCTTCTGTCAATGAAGTTCAAAAATAGCATCGCTGCTTCCTTTTGTACAATACAAAACAGCTAAAACAAAGGTTTCCTGCTGTACTAGATCTGTCTACATGCATATGTCCAAAACTACTAAAACAAAGGTTTTCTGCTGTACTAGATCTGTCTACATGCACATGTCCAAAACTACTAAAACAAAGGTTTTATGCTGTATTAGACCTGTCTACATATATTTGTGAACATGCAGGATGCAACTAAAAGAAAGTTTTTTGTGTGCTGTATTAGACCTGTCTGCATACACTTTGGGGACATGCAGAAAGCGACTAAAAGAAAGACTTTCTGCTGTATTTCACTCATCTACAGTGCATTCGGAAAATAACTGTGCACTAACTCAGTATCGATTCCGGTATCATAGTGACATCTTAATGACTGCAGCTGGTAGATGTGGCTAGATACTGCAGACATTGAGATATCACTACAATACTGGAATCAATATTGGGTTAGTGCAGTTACTTATGGACATGCAAAAGGCAAGTAAATGACTGCCTTTAATACAGCATGGGGGAAAGTAACACAACCATTTACAGTTCTATCAGATTTTACTCGTGCACTATTGTATCTTATCTTATATCCTTCCCATGCCGTTAAATGTCACATAGGGCTTGCAAAGTAGTTTGCCAATTTTTCCTGTCTTCGGCGAGTCTTTCAACCTCATCAAAGGATTTTATGCCTGTTAATTTGGCCTCTCTTAACAATGTCTTCGTCAGAGTTTCACACGGTCTGCCTTTTTTTTTTTGGCCTGTTGTGTTCCACTTGATAGCTTGTTTTGGGATTCTCTGATCATTTGTATTGACTATTGTATACAGGAGGAAATTCCCAGTCTGTCGGTACATTCCTCTACTTATTCTGCATTTTCAAACACTGTCATTTTCCCCATAACCTAATGTATAACATTACATATAACATTACATAAGGTGGAGATCTATCGCTCTTCTAAAAGTAAAATGACTAAAGAAGCTACCATAACTACAAAAATAAGATTTTTATGGGCATGCATCTTTCCCATCGCAACATATGCCTGTGAGACCTGGACACTTAACAAAACAGCTGAGAAACATATAAATGCCTTTGAATGTAAATGCTACAGAAGAGTTCTTCAAATATCATGGACACAAAAAAGAACAAATATATCCATACTACAAGAAGGTTGGGTAGTAAACTTAAATATTTTTGGCACTTTAAGCGTCATGAGAATTTAGAGAAGACCGTCGTGGAACGGTACATAATAGGAAAAAGAAAGAGAGGAAGACCAAGGCGAAGATGGCTGCAAAACATCGTTGATAATCTGCAAATGGATGCATCAGCAACAGGCCATCTTGCTTACAACCGAGAGACCGACGGGAGAGCTATTAGGGAGGCGAAGTTCCGCAAGTGATATACAAATGACTGACTGACTGAATGTTTAACAATTTACACTTCTTCGTGATTCTGCTTTCTATATAAAGACGGAAAGACACTGATGTACGTGGGATGTGTCATGATAGCTCAAAACACCAACAGAACTGACCTGAACACCAGAAAGCACTTCGTTCCACTTTTTAAAAATACAACAACAAAAACACACACATACACAGTAATGCAGTTCTAATCTTCTTGTGACTATATGGTAAAAAACTGAGTATTTCAATTTTAAACCTACTCTATAAACGGCCAGACAAGCTGAACACGTGCCCAAGTGTAATCCAAACGCCGCCATTTTGACGCTCTTTCCGTAACTACTAATCCCAGAATGACTTGTGATGCAAGCCTAATCTGCAGGAAATGCATAAATGATGTTGCCTTGGTTCCGTTAGCCTTCTCAAACTTAGAAAAAAAAACCCATAAAGTCTCTCTCTCTCTCTCTCTCTTTTTTTTTTTTTTGAAAGTGAAATATTTTGCTGTATTTTTATATATAGCAACAACTCTTTTAAGAAAATTTATAAACTAGGAAAATTAGAAATTAAAAACTAGAAATTAGACTCTTTTGAAAACAAATGCCTAAGGAAAATACTCGGCATCAAGTGGAACGAATTCAAGAACAATGCAGAGATAAGACAGATGATTGAACAACAACCAGTCTCATGGGTGGTCAGGAAAAGGAGATGGACATATGTTGGTCACTTGATGAGAAGAAATAATCAGAGAATCCCAAAACAAGCTATCAAGTGGAACACAACAGGCCGAAGGAAAAGAGGCAGACCGCGTGAAACTCTGAAGATGACATTGTTAAGAGAGGCCAAATTAACAGGCATAAAATCCTTTGATGAGGTTGAAAGACTCGCCGAGGACAGGAAAAATTGGCGAACTACTTTGCGAGCCCTATGTGACGTTTAACGGCACGGGAAGGATATAAGATATAAGATAAGATAAACTAGGAAAAAGTACGAAAACCTTTATTACCTAACGAGCACACAGCTATGATGTTTCAGTGTGAACCATAATCATACAAAAACACACAGGACAAAGAAAAAGAAGATAAAATATACATTCACATGAATGCTATCTAAAAAATAGAAATGGAAAAAAAAATAGAATAAAATAATGGAGCACTCTGCTGTGACTCGCAAGAAGCTATGACATGCTGTGTTCAGAAGTGTGCATGGTAGAGTGTAGAGAATGCTGAATTAAATGGAGGCTTTTGATGTGTTATAGGTGAGTCGTACGTTAAGAGTGGGGAACACTGGAAAGAGGAGAGAGTGATGCAATGGTAATCTAGCCAGGAGAAGCTGGAATAGATGATTAGAACTGGAGTAGAGTGGTTGTAATCTGATACTGTGAGAAGGTTCTGAACTATGTGTTACATGTGAGACAGGAGTGGAATTTAGTGCAAAGTGAATATGATTGTGGAAGAGATTAATGTTAAGTGTAGTTGAATTGCAAGTTCAAACCGTGTGCTTCAAGAGTCTCATATTCCTGAATGTAGCGGTTCTCAAGCGCTAGCTGACTTTGTCATCAGCGTGACACTGTTTAATGACTGTTACCTGAAAATCAAATTTGCCTCTCTGGTTGGGGCCATTTAAAATATTAGGAAATTGTTACATACTGCCTGCATGGTTATATACTTAGTTTTATATACTTACACACTAATTATTTTTTGCTTAAGAGGAAACAGAAAAAATATCTGTCTTCTGGAACTTGCAGTACATCACTGATCATCTCTCTCACAACATTAGCTCTAGTGTATGTGCAAGGCAGTCGCTATAACTTTAATCCGTCTTTAATCTTTAGATAGCAAAACATTTCTATGCATCTTATGGATGAGTTCATGATCTTTGTATTTCAGTTTTGGTATGCCTCTCACTCCCCTTCCTTCAGCAAGTTCGACATGTAAAATTTGTTTCGATATACGACTATCATTCCTCCTTGTATTAATCTTCTACTGCATACTTTTCTGCTACTGTGTCAAAGCGAATCATGGACAGTAGGCAGGTTTGCATAAAGATCATTGGAAGCAATAGAAATGTGGTTTATCAGAAGAATGTTGCGAATTCCCTGGACAGCAAATATTACTAATAAAGAATTTACGAGAAGAGCTGGAGAAGCTAAAAAAAAATATCTTGTCAAAAAATTACGAGAGAAGCAATATGAGAGACAATGAACTTTCAGAGAACATGAAATGAGGAAAAGGGGACATCAAAAATATTGTGACAACAGGAAAAATAGAGGGAAGAAGAGCCAGGGGAAGGCCAAGTGAAATGATGCTGGATAATTTGACGAGATGAGATCACCAGCTGAATGATGGCCTGCATGAAGGATCGGGTACTATAGAGATACATAAATGCCAACTGCACATCATGTTGTTGTTGTTGATGATGATGATTACTCGTGAATAGTTGGCTATTTTGTCGTATCCTCCAATATATATTCTTTATTTGCAACAACAACAACAAAAAAAGGGGGGGGGGGGAAGGAGTGATGATGAAACCAGTGAAGATTTTTTCCCTCACGTCTTGAAAGTGTAAGCTCTATAAATCCATAAGAGAATGCTAAAGACACAGATCTGATGCATCAGACACTCGGTGTTAACCTTCTGTCATGTCAATTTTCCGTACTTTGCCAAATGTAATAGTTGCTTTTCCTAAGCGTGTATAGATTTCTTCGTCTCGAGGGGCAGGTGGGGTCCAAGATACATTCTTAACATGGGGTCTATGGACCAGGGGAGTGAACTAGAGGATTTTATTTTTAGGGTCACTCTTTAATTTGCATGATGCCCTAGGAGTGGGGTAGGGGGTGGGGGTGAAGTGTTTCTAGGCCACTACATTTCTAGTACATTCTAGGCACACCACCCCCAGTCTCTAACTATTCCACCACTCCTTGCTGTACACCAAACCCTTCCTCCGTTTGCCTTCATATTTCTAGGCCACTACAGCATTTGTGATAAGGATGTCGGCACCTGTCTCGCTGCCTTTGTTTTCTTAGGGGAAACCCCCAGGTATCCAGTTTTCTGAAGTTAGGTTGACCCCGGTGCCGGTCGGTCTCAAGGATTTCCTTCTAGCGAGAAATCGAACCAGGAACCATCTGATCGGCAGGAAAGTGCACTAACCACCACACGGCGGCATCCTTATTAGGGTCTACGAAAAAATTAGCGTGATGTGGATTCTGCTTGTTGTTTTATATGTAATCAAGGATCCATGCCGGAAAAAAGGGATCCCCTGATGTTCTCAACCGGAAAAAGGGATCCACAGATTGTTTCGAAAAAAAAAAAGATTAAGAACCACTGCTGTGTAAAAGGAAAAAAAAAATGTTGCTAAATCTGTACACAGGTCGAAGGTTGAACAAGTTGAACTTCCGGGTCATGTTGATGTTTTCTTACGTCGAAGCGCAAACTAAAACCCAAACATGAAAGGCAAAATAGTTTTTTTATTATCCATAATCGTATGTATAATCGCGTATTTCATTAACCCAGGATACACGTCATCTATCCTGAAGAAAATATTAACCTACTTTTCGAGTCCTAAGACTGTGGACACACCTACTCACGTGAAAATATTCAGCAAAGAAGAGCTAGCGAACTTCAAGGGCCAAGATGGTGGAGAGATTTACCTAGCTTTGGTTGGGAATGTTTACGACGTGACAAAAGGTAGAAAGCATTATGGCCCTGGTGGCGGTTATGAGTTTTTCGCAGGCGTTGATGGTTCCAAAGCTTATGTAACGGGTCAGTTTGACGAGAAAGGTTTGGTGGACGATATTTCAGAACTCACCCCAGCGGAAGTACTGGCCCTGGATGGCTGGAAATCGTTTTATGACAAGGATTATAAACTTATTGGAAGAGTTGAAGGAGCTTTCTACGATAAAGATGGGGCTGAACAGCCAGTGATGGATATTTACAGGAAAAAGTTGAAAACCGCTCGTCTTGAAAAAGATCTGATAGAAAAAGACAATCGTTTGTTCCCGCCGTGCAACTCGGAGTGGAGCCAGGCAAGCGGAGGAAGGGTTTGGTGTACAACAAGGAGTGGTGGAGTAGTTAGAGACTGGGCTGGTGTGCCTAGAATGTACTACACGGCAGGAAGTTCCAGACCAAGATGCGCATGCGTCAGAACAACAGGAGCACCCTCACACGACCCAGACAGCACCACGCACAGTAACCGGGGAGATTTAGATAACCCTAACCTTAGTGTCTATCCTCATTGCAGTGAATTTGCTGACTCCTGTCCTATACCTGAGCAGTAATCGTTTTAACTGTGTGACTTCTTCCTATAAACAATATATTGTTTTATATATATATATATATATTATAGAGTAAACTTAATTTCATTGTGACATTTATTATTTTTGCAAATGTCATATGTAATATCCATCCATCATCATCACCTTTCACTCCTTGAGAGCATAGGCCACGGATAAAGGTTCTCCAGTCATCCCTGTTCTTGGAATTATTCTCTGCTTCCTTCCATGTGCATCCCTTGTCTCTGAGCACTGTCATAATTTCTCTTCTCCAAGTAAGTCTAGGTTTTCCTCGTTTTCTGTTTCCTTGAGGATTCCATGCCAGTCCCTGTCTTGCTATGCTGGTGTCGGGTTTCCTCAGAGTGTGGCCAATCCACCTCCATTTCCATGACATTTGTAAGTTCATAGGTTCTTGTTCCGCCCTATCGCAGACATCCTTGTTCCTGATCTTGTCCTGCCATTTAATGTTTAAAATCCTTCTCAAGCAGCAGTTCATAAATGCTTGTATCCTCTGTTGTATTGATATCCATCCATGTCCTTGAATATTGATCAATGAAGCAGTCAAACGTGTCTTGTGGAATCCTACAACTCAGTAGCAAATTCTCTAAACTTATCAAGGTTTGCACCCAGGTCAGTGTATGATGCTGCAGTTAAGTTGCATGTTGTTAGTCACAACTTCATTGCCTGGTTGTCTCACCTCTTCTTTCCTTCAGATGTCCATAGCATGGCAGTTCTATCATGGCAGTTTTATCAATAGTAATGTAAGGAGAGGTGTGTCTCTTCTGCATGCAGGAAACTTCTCTGCCGTAGAGAGCAGAGCAACAACACAACTCCTTAGATCATCAGAGGTGGTACCTTCTGTAACCGCACCAGGTTAACGTATAAAATCATAATGCCAGTTGTTGTTCTCAAGAATGTTATGACTAAATTCATTTTCTGTGAAAATAGAATGCCTGTCTGCAACATGAAGTACATCAGAGTACACAACATCACAGTACACAACATCACAGTACACAACATCAGAGTGTTATGAAAAAAAATTAATAAAGGAAATGGAGATATATGGTTCAGCTTTACAAAAAAACAAAAAAAAAAGATAGAGTGAATAAAGTGGGCAGAAACAAGAATGGTAGAAAGTAAGATGAGCATGTATAAATGAACAACATACAACAAACCAATATTTCAGCAAATGGCTTTTTCAAGGATCACATACAAAAACAACACGAGAGATAAAAACATGAAAAGTAGATAAAAAATTAAACACTTAGTTTTTTTTTTTATTTTGTATCCTCATTTCTCTTATGAAAGAGAAGGGATTTTTATGAAAAAAAAATCAAGACGTGTTTATGTATGAATATTAATTCAAAGCTTGCCTAACAACAACAGAATATGCATGAACGTTTTTAGTAATCAAACAGTTTAGTGACCATGTTTTACTTGGAAGTGATAAGAGCCTATATTTTTAATATTCACGACAGTTTAAGATTATGAACTCAGACCATGAAATGTGGAGTGTATGGGAAGAAAGGGTTTATTAATTATTTACTTATTAATTTTTTTTTTGCTTTTTCATGCATATTATGTTCAATAACAAATGCTGATTATCTATGACTGAATGAAAGTTGTATGAAGAAGGACAGGATGGTAGATGGGCCTGTGTGCCCAATTCTTAACCCTTTGAAAGTAAAATGGTAGACGGGCCTGCGTGCTCAATTCTTAACCCTTTGAAAGCAAAATGGTAGATGGGCCTGCATGGCCAATTCTTAACCCTTTGAAAATAAAGTCTGTTCGTCCGCAGCTCCAGAAGAAGCCAGGTGCCAGTTTCTACATCTGAGTGACGTGGGCACTTCCTGCACAGATTCTCCCATGAGAGGCCAGTGCATAAACCACTTTGCCACTCATGCACTCTGTGTGACTGCAGTTTTTTTTTTTTTCCAAATTTAAAAAAAAAAAGACATTTACATGACAAGTGGTAGGATGACATTTAAAACTGCATCACTGTAGCCATCATTGCTCCTAGTCCATTTATGAAATATATAATTCTGTATTTGTTTTGTATACTTTAATTGCAGTTTTAAAATGGGAAATATTTTAATGCAAAATGTTTTTTTTAAAACTGTAATGAAAAGCCATGTTTTTGTTTTTGATTCTGTTTTTATATAAGAAATTATAAGTGACTGTTTACGCTTTTTAAAAAATTATAAGCAGATTTTGTAAAGATGCATTTTTAATACTTTGTAAATGATAAATATATTTATATGCTCAAGTGTGTGGTTGGAGTACAGTTTATCTGGAAGATGTGGATGTCTGAGGAATAAAGAAGAAGAATAAGCATGTTTTGTACTTGTATGAACTCTCTGTGACTGCGAGCTGCTGTTCTTTGCAGCCGATGCTATGAAGGTGTTGAGGCAGAGCATTGTATCAGCGTGGGAGAGTGGGTTATGGCGGCTACTTTTTCAGTCCCAGAGTATAGTTAAAAAGCAGGGGGTGTGAAATGCTTCTTTCACAGACTCCACCACCGTGGGGAGTATAGCGATCCCTGCCATGTTAGACAGGCTAGGCTTGTTACTGGGGGTACCACAGAGAGGTTGGACAGGGTCTTGGTCAGCTATGGTTTGCTAACCCTGACATTGGCGTGTCAGCTATGGGTCGCTGATTGCCTCATTGGACGAGTATCTTCATCCCCCGAAGCATATTTTGAAGATTACATAAACTAGTAAGAGGACAGGTATGAGAAATGGTTAGAAGTGGGTGTGAGAAATGTTGTGTAAATATTTGTGATTGGGCGGGTAATGATCATCCCATTGTTGTGTACCACTGATGCTTTAGTGAAAGTCTTGGAAGCACATGCGCATGCATTGAGCCTTATTGCAAGTTGACTTTGGTGGCTTTCTTGAACTTGTAGTGAGAGATAAGAGGACTGACACCTGCGGTAAAACTGGTTCTGATAAGAAAGGTAGATAGGAGTGTGTGGTTCAGTTTTACCAAAAGATAGGAGTGAGGAAAGATGGCAGAAACAAGAGCAGCAGAAAATACAAATGAAGAATATACAGTAATCTAATATTTCAGCAAATGCCTTTGTCAAGGACCACACACAAAAACAATACAACATATAATAACATGAAAAACAGATGAAAAATTAACAGTAAATTCTGTGGAATTCTTCTCATAAGAAAAACTGGCACAAAATGTGCCTTGATAGACTTGGGTAAGCACCTACTCTTACAAGGAGGATATCACAGACTTGAGTGTTTCATTTTTTATCTGTTTTTCACGTTTTTATCTGTTGTGTTGATTTTGTGTGGTGTCCTTGGTAAAGGCATTTGCTAAAATATTGGATTGTTGTGTGTTCTTCATTTATAGATGCTGATTTTATTTTTGCCATTATCATTCCAATCCAGTTTCTTCTTCACTCTTTCCATCTCTTTTTGTAAAACTGATCCATATACTTCTTTGATTTCTAGAGCTGCCCAGAAGGAACTGTATCTGAATAAAAAAAATCAGAGCATGGCATGTAAAGAGATAATCAGATGAAAGGATAGTTTTCTGCAGGGGAACTTGTTTGGAGTAAGAAAGCTGTCAAATGTTTGACCCTTGGGCAACGCGTGAACTGCTACCTCTCAGCGTGTGCGTCTTGAATCTGTGTTGCTGTACTTTCATTGAAAGCTGAATTTATTATTTACATGTAATCTTTCAAAATTAATTTATAATACAAAAAAAAAAAAAAAGAATAGAGTTGCACAATTCCCATCCCATTTGCCATGTGGAATTAGAACATGGTTTTATCAGTTTGGTCTGCAGGTTCTGGCGCTGCTGCCATTCCATCATTTTCTGGTACGTTTAGTTTTTCCCTAGCATAATTATCGCATCATAATCATTATTTTTGTTTCTGTTTTGGTCTCTGTCACCACAGAACATCAGGCCATACATTGTCAGTTTAATTTTAATACTCTCTGAGAAGTCAAATGATGTGTAATTTAGTTTATAAAAATCGCCATTAAAATGTCTTTTTTTTTTTGGTCAAAATGTTGTAATATTGGATCCTCTCTTTGATCACTTCCGTAACCCTTTTACTCCTGAATTCATTTTCAAGCTCCTTCAAGATAAATTTTGGTAGAAAAAAAAAACAAGGAGGAAGTTGCTGTATAATTTAACAATACCAGTTGGGCTAGAAATGTTCTGCTTTTCATTTTTTATTTAGATTTGCCCTAAATATTGCTCAGAACATTGATTAACATATATGTGCAAGATCTACTAACATTGCCAGTGTTGTTTTGTTAATGCACAGATAACTGTGGCATTCTGGTGAGACAGTGTATGCTTGCATAATCCATTAAAACTGATTTTGGCAGCTTTCACTTATTTTGTCATGCAGAATTTTCTGTCCTGGATAGTTTCAACTTTCTCAGTTGCAGAGGCTGAGATTACTGTTGGGTGCAGTAAAAGTTTGTAGCTAAGACTGTTGAGTTATGGTTTCAGTATATTTTTGCTGTTCTGTATAGTTTTGCTGTTCAGTATAGTTTTGCTAATCTAAACAGTTTAATCATGAAAAAACCTTTACAGGTTAAGAATCCCTTATCTAAAATGCTTTGGATCAGAAGTGATTCGGATTTTGGATTATTTGCATTTACGTGAGATATCTCGAGAATGGTACCTAAGTCACTAAATTCATTTATGTTTTATATGCAACTTATAGTCTGAAGGTAGTTTTATACAACATTTAAAATTATTTTGTGCATGAAACAAAGTTTGTGTACACTGAACCATCAGAAAACAAGGGTGTCACAATCTCAGCCGTCCATGTGGTCAGTCTTAGGTTATCTCAGCCATCCATGTGGTCAGTCTTTGGTTATTTCAGCCGTCGGTGTGGTCAGTCTTATGTTGCATCACCACCATTTCTGGCTCAGAACTGAGTGTTATATGCTATCAATAAGCAGTCATTACATTTATGCATATCTCTCTCCCTCTCTCTGAACCTTAAGTGCCCAGGGCACATGGGGCTTCCACAAGGGTTTTCCACAAATGCCTGTCCTTTACCTTTTTTTCCGATCTTGCCCAGGCGAGCCCTCTATTGCTCAACATTCTCTCTGTTGTTCTTCTCCATGTCTCGTTTGGTCTTCCCTTACTTCTGTTCCCCTGTGGTGTCCATCTTAGTGCTATTTTTGGTAGTGAGTTGTCAGCCATTCGGAGCACATGCCCCAACCATTGCCTCCGTCTTTCCTCAGTAATTGTTGTCAGTGGCTTCATCTGCATTTCTGCCCACAAGATGTTATGTCTTATGGTGTTTGGCCAAAATATTCTTCTAATTCTTTGTAAACATTTAGTCTGGAGGGAATTCAGCTTGTATTCTATGGTTTTGGTGATTTATGCATATGATACATAGTATGTATATCCATAGTTTGAGTCTGTCAATCTTCGGACATTCTCACCTGCTGACAATCCCTGATCTCTGACGTGATATTAATAAACAGAGACACAATAATTAAGTTATCATTCACATCCTTTGACTACAAAGTCCACAATTAATTAGAACTGATAGAATTATCTAAAACAACATGTGAGCAGACTTAACATGTGAGCAGACCCGTTAACAGCTTAAACATGAGCAGACCTGTGCAGCTTAAACAACATGAGCAAAGTAGACAACCTAAACATGAGCTGATCTGTGCAGCTTAAACAACATGAGCAAAGTAGACAACCTAAACATGAGCAGACCTATGCAGCTTAAACAGCATGAGCAAAGTAGACAACCTAAACATGAGCTGATCTGTGCAGCTTAAACAACATGAACAAAGTAGACAACCTAAACATGAGCAGACCTATGCAGCTTAAACAATATGAGCAAAGTAGACAACCTAAACATGAGCAGACCTATGCAGCTTAAACATGAGCAAAGTAGACAACCTAAACATGAGCAAAGTAGACAACCTAAACATGAGCAAAGTAGACAATCTAAACATGTGCAGATCTTTACTACCCAGAATAGACTCCTCTGAAATGGCATTATGTTCAAATGTGGGTTGTCACGAAACAAAGATCTAGGTTGTCAGAATGAGTCAGATTTGTTGAACATAAGATTCAGCTTTTTTGATAGACCACATCCCCTCTCCAGATCACTGTAGAGATGATATTGCTGTGGTTTCCCATCTGGTAAATCAAGTGCTCCCAGCTGAAATACATGCATTAAACTATAGAGACATGCTTTGTGAAGAGCTATCCAGACATTAAAATTTGGGGGGGGGGGGAATTTCAGTTAAAAAATAATGAATGTTTTAAAATCTTTCCAGTTTCATAATGTTTGAACATTTAGTGTTGTTTGTTGTTAAATAAATATTATACAGTTAGTATCATTACTGTAAATAAATATACAATTAGTATCATTACTGTAAATAAATATACAATTAGTATCATTACAGTAAACAAATATTATATAATTAGTATCATTACTGTAAAATAATATTATACAGTTAGTATCTTTACTGCAAATAAATATACAATTAGTATCACTATTGTAAATAAATATACAATTAGTATCATTACTGTAAATAAATATACAATTAGTATCATTACAGTAAACAAATATTATATAATTAGTATCATTACTGTAAAATAATATTATACAGTTAGTATCTTTACTGCAAATAAATATACAATTAGTATCACTATTGTAAATAAATATACAATTAGTATCATTACTGTATTAGTAATTTGTATCATTAGAGACAAATATATCTATACTAGAAGAGCTTAATATTGAAGAAGGCTGGCTAGTAAAGAGGATTAAAGAGAGAAAACTGAAATATTTTGGACACATTAAACGTCATGATAATTTAGAGAAGACCGTATTGGAAGGATACATAATCGGAAAAAGAAAGAGAGTAAGACCAAAACGAAGATGGCTGCAAGACATCGTTGACGATCTGCGAATGGATGCAGCAGCGGCAGGCCATCATGCTCACAACCGAGAGGCCTACAAGAGTGCTGTTTGGGAGGCAAAGTTCCACAGGGGACATGCAAATGAATGAATGAATGAATGAATGATGATCATTACTGTAAATAAATATTATACAGTTAATACCATTACTATATACGAAGATCTATACAGCAGTTTAAGAATATAAAGGAATTATATTTAGAAATAACTAATGGCAAAAGCAGCCAGTACAAACTGTATGTATACATAATGTACTTGTATGTAACAGCAGACACTCGTAATTCACGAAGATATATTTTTTAAAAATTATGTCCCAAGGCTGCAGGGGTGTAAAGTGTTTTAACGTTTTAACATTTGTGAGCCACAGCTTTGTCAGACTGTGAGGCCATTACCTGCCCTTGCTGTCTCTTTAGTTCTATGAGAAGAATCCTTGGAGGCCATTACCTGCCCTTGCTGTCTCTTTAGTTCTATGAGAAGAATCCCTGGAGACCATTACCTGCCCTTGCTGTCTCTTTAGTTCTATGAGAAGAATCCCTGGAGGCCATTACCTGCCCTTGCTGTCTCTTTAGTTCTATGAGAAGAATCCCTGGAGGCCATTACCTGCCCTTGCTGTCTCTTTAGTTCTATGAGAAGAATCCCTGGAGGCTATTACCTGCCCTTGCTGTCTCTTTAGTTCTGTGAGAAGAATCCCTGGAGACCATTACCTGCCCTTGCTGTCTCTTTAGTTCTATGAGAAGAATCCCTGGAGGCCATTACCTGCCCTTGTTGTCTCTTTAGTTCTGTGAGAAGAATCCCTGGAGGCCATTACCTGCCCTTGCTCTCTTTAGTTCTATGAGAAGAATCCATGGAGGCCATTACTTGCCTTTGCTGTCTTTCGTTCTGTAAGAAGAATCTCTGGAGGCCATTACCTGCCCTTGCTGTCTTTAGTTCTGTAAGAAGAATCCCTGGAGGCCATTACCTGCCCTAGTTGTCTCTTTAGTTCTGTAAGAAGAATCCCTGGAGGCCATTACCTGCCCTTGCTGTCTCTTTAGTTCTGTAAGAAGAATCCCTGGAGGCCATTACCTGCCACTGCTGTCTTTAGTTCTGTAAGAAGAATCCCTGTAGGCCATTACCTGCCCTTGCTGTTTCTTTAGTTCTATGAGAAGAATCCCTGGAGGCCATTACCTGCCCTTGCTGTTTCTTTAGTTCTATGAGAAGAATCCCTGGAGGCTATTACCTGCCCTTGCTGTTTCTTTAGTTCTATGAGAAGAATCCCTGGAGGCCATTACCTGCCCTTGCTGTTTCTTTAGTTCTATGAGAAGAATCCCTGGAGGCCATTACCTGCCCTTGCTGTTTCTTTAGTTCTATGAGAAGAACCCGTGGACCCCATTACCTGCCCTTGCTGTTTCTTTAGTTCTATGAGAAGAATCCCTGGAGGCCATTACCTGCCCTTGCTGTTTCTTTAGTTCTATGAGAAGAATCCCTGGAGGCTATTACCTGCCCTTGCTGTCTTTAGTTCTGTGAGAAGAATCCCTGGAGGCCATTACCTGCCCTTGCTCTCTTTAGTTCTATGAGAAGAATCCCTGGAGGCCAGTACTTGCCCTTGCTGTCTTTAGTTCTGTAAGAAGAATCCCTGGAGGCCATTACCTGCTCTTGCTGTCTTTAGTTCTGTAAGAAGAATCCCTGGAGGCCATTACCTGCCCTAGCTGTCTCTTTAGTTCTATGAGAAGAATCCCTGGAGGCCATTACCTGCCCTTGCTGTCTCTTTAGTTCTGTAAGAAGAATCCCTGGAGGCCATTACCTGCCACTGCTGTCTTTAGTTCTGTAAGAAGAATCCCTGGAGGCTATTACCTGCCCTTGCTGTCTCTTTAGTTCTATGAAAAGAACCCCTGGACCCCATTACCTGCCCTTGCTGTTTCTTTAGTTCTATGAGAAGAATCCCTGGAGGCCATTACCTGCCCTTGCTGTTCTTTAGTTCTATGAGAAGAATCCCTGAAGGCTATTACCTGCCCTTGCTGTTTCTTTAGTTCTATGAGAAGAATCCCTGGAGGCTATTACCTGCCCTTGCTGTCTTTAGTTCTGTGAGAAGAATCCCTGGAGGCCATTACCTGCCCTTGCTCTCTTTAGTTCTATGAGAAGAATCCCTGGAGGCCAGTACTTGCCCTTGCTGTCTTTAGTTCTGTAAGAAGAATCCCTGGAGGCCATTACCTGCTCTTGCTGTCTTTAGTTCTGTAAGAAGAATCCCTGGAGGCCATTACCTGCCCTAGCTGTCTCTTTAGTTCTATGAGAAGAATCCCTGGAGGCCATTACCTGCCCTTGCTGTCTCTTTAGTTCTGTAAGAAGAATCCCTGGAGGCCATTACCTGCCACTGCTGTCTTTAGTTCTGTAAGAAGAATCCCTGGAGGCTATTACCTGCCCTTGCTGTCTCTTTAGTTCTATGAAAAGAACCCCTGGACCCCATTACCTGCCCTTGCTGTTTCTTTAGTTCTATGAGAAGAATCCCTGGAGGCCATTACCTGCCCTTGCTGTTTCTTTAGTTCTATGAGAAGAATCCCTGAAGGCTATTACCTGCCCTTGCTGTCTTTAGTTCTATAAGAAGAATCCCTGGAGGTCATTACCTGCCCTTGCTCTCTTTATTTCTATGAGAAGAATCTCTGGAGGCCATTACTTACCCTTGCTGTCTTTAGTTCTGTAATAAGAATCCCTGGAGGCCATTACCTGCCCTAGCTGTCTCTTTAGTTCTATGAGAAGAATCCATGGAGGCCATTACCTGACCTTGCTGTTTTTAGTTCTGTAAGAAGAATCCCTGGAGGCCATTACCTGGCCTTGCTGTCTCTTTAGTTCTATGAGAAGAATCCCTGGAGGCTATTACCTGCCCTTGCTGTCTTTAGTTCTGTGAGAAGAATCCATGGAAGCCATTAGCTGCCCTTGCTGTCTCTTTAGTTCTATGAGAAGAATCCCTGGAGGCCATTACCTGCCCTTGCTGTCTTTAGTTCTATGAGAAGAATCCCTGGAAGCCATTACCTGCCCTTGCTGTCTTTAGTTCTATGAGAAGAATCCCCGATGGCCATTACCTGCCCTTGCTGTCTCTTTAGTTCTATGAGAAGAATCCCTGGAGGCCATTACCTGCCCTTGCTGTCTTTAGTTCTGTGAGAGGAATCTCTGGAGTCCATTACCTGCCCTTGCTCACTTTAGTTCTATGAGAAGAATCCCTGGAGGCCATTACCTGCCCTTGCTGTCTTTAGTTCTATGAGAAGAATCCCTGGAGGCTATTACCTGCCCTTGCTGTCTTTAGTTCTGTGAGAGGAATTCCTGGAGGCCATTACCTGCCCTTGCTGTCTCTTTAGTTCTATGAGAAGAATCCCTGGAAGCCATTACCTGTCCTTGCTGTCTTTAGTTCTGTGAGAAGAATCCCCGATGCCCATTACCTGCTCTTGCTGTCTCTTTAGTTCTATGAGAAGAATCCCTGGAGGCCATTACCTGCCCTTGCTGTCTTTAGTTCTGTGATAGGAATCTCTGGAGTCCATTACCTGCCCTTGCTCTCTTTAGTTCTATGAGAAGAATCCCTGGAGGCCATTACCTGCCCTTGCTGTCTCTTTAGTTCTATGAGAAGAATCCCTGGAGGCCATTACCTGCCCTTGCTGTCTTTAGTTCTATGAGAAGAATCCCTGGAGGCCATTACCTGCCCTTGCTGTCTTTAGTTCTATGAGAAGAATCCCTGGAGGCTATTACCTACCCTTGCTGTCTTTAGTTCTGTGAGAGGAATTCCTGGAGGCCATTACCTGCCCTTGCTGTCTCTTTAGTTCTATGAGAAGAATCCATGGAAGCCATTACCTGCCCTTGCTGTCTTTAGTTCTGTGAGAAGAATCCCCGATGGCCATTACCTGCCCTTGCTGTCTCTTTAGTTCTATGAGAAGAATCCCTGGAGGCCATTACCTGCCCTTGCTGTCTTTAGTTCTGTGAGAGGAATCTCTGGAGTCCATTACCTGTCCTTGCTGTCTTTAGTTCTGTGAGAAGAATCCCCGATGCCCATTACCTGCCCTTGCTGTCTCTTTAGTTCTATGAGAAGAATCCCTGGAGGCCATTACCTGCCCTTGCTATCTTTAGTTCTGTGAGAGGAATCTCTGGAGTCCATTACCTGCCCTTGCTCTCTTTAGTTCTATGAGAAGAATCCCTGGAGGCCATTACCTGCCCTTGCTGTCTCTTAGTTCTATGAGAAGAATCCCTGGAGGCCATTACCTGCCCTTGCTGTCTTTAGTTCTGTGAGAAGAATCTCTGGAGGCCATTACCTGCCCTTGCTCTCTTTACTTCTGTGAAAGGAATCCCTGGAGGCCATTACCTGCCCTTGCTGTCTTTAGTTCTGTGAGAAGAATCTCTGGAGACCATTACTTGCCCTTGCTCTCTTTAGTTCTGTGAAAGGAATCCCTGGAGGCCATTACCTGCCCTTGCTGTCTTTAGTTCTGTGAGAGGAGTCTCTGGAGACCATTACTTGCCCTTGCTGTCTTTAGTTCCATTACATGCCCTTGCTGTCTTTAGTTTCATTACATGCCCTTGCTGTCTTTAGTTCCATTACCTGCCCTTACTGTCTTTAGTTCCATTACCTGCCCTTACTGTCTTTAGTTCCATTACCGGCCCTTGCTGTCTTTAGTTCCTTTACCTGCCCTTGCTGTCTTTAGTTCCATTACCTGCCCTTGCTGTCTTTAGTTCCATTACCTGCCTTTGCTGTCTTTAGTTCCATTACCTGCCCTTGCTGTCTTTAGTTCCATTACCTGCCCTTGCTGTCTTTAGTTCCATTACCTGCCCTTGCTGTCTTTAGTTCCATTACCTGCCCTTGCTGTCTTTAGTTTCATTACCTGCCCTTGCTGTCTTTAGTTCTGTGAGAGGAATCCTTGGAATCCATTTCTTGAGGCTACATCAGGCCAGGATTGGTTAAAAAAAAAGTCACTCCTCTCACCAGCACCACATACACAACAGAGAATCAGACCCAGGTCCTTGATACTTAAATACCATTAAGCGATGCAGGTATACAGTTTTTATTTATTACCACGGTTTTTTTTTTCTAAACGGAATAGTATAAGGGGGTACACAAACAGTTGAACATATAAGCTTTTATATCTATACGTACAAATACACACACGTACATGTACAGTGTGTGAGAGGGAGGTGTCTTCCTCTGTCTCCCAGAAACTTCGAGCTTGATGTGCTTCCCAGCTGATGCAGCGAATGTATCGAGCCATTGGATTTTATGACGGGGGTAGCGTTACAAAAGGGGGTGGGGTATGCAGTGCTTCTTTAGCAGAAGCCACCGCCATGAGGACTATGGCGATCCCTGCCCTGGTTAACTAGGATAGGCCTGTTATTGAGGGTACCGCCGAAGAGACGGGACAGGATCTTTGTCAGCATGGTTCGCTAACTCCAGTGCTAACATGTTGGCTATTTGCCAAATCGGACAGCGTCTTGCGCCCCCCCCCCCACCCCAGTGAGAGAGAGAGAGAGAGAGATGTAACCTGGTTATCGAAGATGACCGTGGTATGGCTGTCACGGCCAGAGAAGCAGAACTGATCAGTACCCTAGCCCCACCTCTCTGTTGGTGCTACCAGTAACAGGCTGGCAACTCTAGGGGGATGGAGCAAAATCAGCAGCAGGAAGACGTACGTGTAATTTCATTGTCCAAAACATCTGCCGATGCCACAACAAAATAATGAGTTTTTTTTTTTTTTAAATTGTCGCTTTGGATAGTGTCTTTTTAGGTATTACTGCATGAAGTGAGTGGTATCTTTATGAAACATCTGCACTCTCATAGAACACAAGCTGGAAAACTGAGCCAGCTTGAAACCGAGTCACATATACACGTACATGTCCAATGAAATGACAAAAAAGCTCTATGGAACTATAGAAAAGACCAACAACAACAACAACATAAGAATGTTCAGTCTGTCCGTGAGACAGAACAGAATATGAACATTGTAATCACATCCAAAGAAGAAGACCGACCAGTATCACTAAACTTACTGATTTGAACCAGGTTCTTCAAGTTTATGCATACAACAACATAATCCAAACAGTATCCATTACCTTGGTGCGTCTAGAAGAAGGATATTGCCAAACTTGCCCACTTCTACAGACCCGTGTGTGTCAGACCTTCCCAGAGCACAGGCAGCATTGAGAGTAGCAGCAGCCAAAGCCTCTGTCATGGACATCTTAAAGGTCACACAGGCTAGATTCATGACCAGAGGCTGGTAGGAGGACAAAGGATGTGTTGTATGAGTGTTATCTTGTGTACCTGCCGGAGAAATGGGAAGGGGGAAACTCAAGACGGGGGATGTATATCACTCTGTGGGAAACTCTCGACGGGGGATGTATATCACTCTGTGGGAAACTCTCGACGGGGGATGTATATCACTCTGTGGGAAACTCTCGACGGGGGATGTATATCACTCTGTGGGAAACTCTCGACGGGGGATGTATATCACTCTGTAGGAAACTCTCGACGGGGGATGTATATCACTCTGTAGGAAACTCTCGACGGGGGATGTATATCACTCTGTAGGAAACTCTCGACGGGGGATGTATATCACTCTGTAGGAAACTCTCGACGGGGGATGTATATCACTCTGTGGGAAACTCTCGACGGGGATGTATATCACTCTGTGGGAAACTCTCGACGGGGATGTATATCACTCTGTAGGAAACTCTCGACGGGGGATGTATATCACTCTGTGGGAAACTCTCGACGGGGGATGTATATCACTCTGTAGGAAACTCTCGACGGGGGATGTATATCACTCTGTAGGAAACTCTCGACGGGGGATGTATATCACTCTGTAGGAAACTCTCGACGGGTGATGTATATCACTCTGTAGGAAACTCTCGACGGGGATGTATATCACTCTGTAGGAAACTCTCGACGGGGGATGTATATCACTCTGTGGGAAACTCTCGACGGGGGATGCATATCACTCTGTAGGAAACTCTCGACGGGGGATGTATATCACTCTGTAGGAAACTCTCGACGGGGGATGTATATCACTCTGTAGGAAACTCTCGACGGGGGATGCATATCACTCTGTAGGAAACTCTCGACGGGGGATGTATATCACTCTGTAAGAAACTCTCGACGGGGATGTATATCACTCTGTAGGAAACTCTCGGAAACAGAGCAGAGTCGTCTGATGATCTGTGTGCCAGGCATATGGGACTTTTTTTTTAAAGTGGGATAACACAACTATGTATATGAACAGGACTATTTATTTTCCTCTTCAAATTCCTCAAGAGCTCTATTTAACCTGCCCTGGCCGCCGTCAACACTGGTTACACTTCCAGGTCTGAAATTACTGGTCTAGTTAACAGGGAAAGAGATTCTGATTTGCCTGGCCGTCTCAGGCCGCCCTTTCTCTCTAAAATGATGTTCCGTGGTCAAGCATTTAATGCGCACCTGCGAGTCAAGTCGATCGTCACCTCCCTGGAATACTGTACTCTCATGACCAGAGGGTTGCTCGTCCAGCCGGAGTCGAGTTCCAGGTAATTCTCTTGTTCTTTTTTCTTTCTGTCAGGTCTAGAGTGCTTTTTTTTTCTCCTACGATATTTTCAAGGCTAACCATATAGCGCTGTGCCTTGCCACTTCATCAGTGGGAAGAAAGCTTGTATTGTCAACGTCTGATCGGCACGTTTTGAGACTTTGTTTTCCGCTCTTATGAAGTCTTTTGATAGTGCATCATCTAGAGACGCGTGTCATAAAACGGGAAATAATCAAGAAACAAATAATACTGAATGAAGATAGCTCAGTAAAGGTCCAATTTTGAAGGGGAGAATACGCTTCCGGGGAGATTCTTCAGCTGCCATGCGTGGGGTGAAATTCCTCCCGGCCAATGAAGAAAAGTGCGATTAGGGTTGACGCGCGGAGCCGCCGTGGAAGAGGTGAAGGAAAGGATTAAGCGAAGTAACCAGTAGTCTTGAGGTCAGGGCTACTCAAATCACGGCACCTCTGCTCTAGAGGCCGTCTAAGTCATATATATATATATATATATAAGATGCAAATAGGCAGCTGGAATGTAAGAACACTAAACCAGACTGGAAAACTAGCACAAACCATCAAGGAAATGCACAGATACAAACTAGACATACTAGGAATACAAGAAGCAAGATGGACAGGACAAGGCAGAAGGAAATTAACAACACAGCACACAGAAGATACAATAATATGGTCAGGTAAAGAAGATCTTCATGAAGGAGGAGTAGCATTGATTATAACAAAAGAAGCATCAAGAGCATTGCTGAAATGGACCCCAATAAATGAGAGATTATTATATGCACGGTTCAACTCAAGATTCACGAAGCTGTCTATTATAGTTTGTTATGCACCAACACAAACAGCTGAAGAGGAATTAAAAGAAGATTTTTTACAACAGCCTCCAAGCAACAGTAGAAACAATACCCAAGCATGATATGCTACTCATCTTGGGCGACTTCAATGCAAAAGTAGGTGAAGGAAATGAAGATATAAGAAGAATCATGGGAAGAGAAGGAATTGGAGAAATAAATGAAAATGGAGAAAGACTGTGCAGTTTCTGTGAAGAAAACATGATGACCATCGGAGGGACAATTTTCCAACACAAAAACATCCATAAGGTGACTTGGAGGTCACCAGATAAAATCACAGAAAACCAAATCGATCACATACTAATAAACAACAAGTGGAAACGGTCACTACAAGATGAACGAGCAAGGAAAGGAGCAGATGTAGGAAGTGATCACAACCTTCTGGTACCAAAAATAAAACTAAAATTAAGGAAAGCCAAAATCGGAGAACACAGAAAGATACATTTTGATACAAGCAAACTGATAGACCAGCAAACAAGAAATGAATTCTCAATAGTACTTAAGAACCGCTTCAGTGTCCTACAAGACGAAGCAGAAATGTCCATATTAGAGTTCAATAAAACACTACAGGAAACAGCAAAAGAGGTGCCGGGATATCGGAAAAGGAGAAAAGAGGAATGGATAAGCGAGACCACATGGGAAAAGATAGAGCAAAGAAAAGAAATCAAGAAAAAATTACTGAACACCAAATCACAACGGCTTAAAGAACGAGTTTTAAGTAATTATGCACAAAAAGACAAAGAAGTGAAGGAATCATGACGTCAAGATAAACGTCAATATTATGACAATTTAGCAGAAACAGAAGAGAAAGCAGCATATACAAATGACATGAAAACCATATATAAAATCACAAAGCAGATGACAGGTAACTTCAACACAAGATGTGAAAGTGCAGTAAGAACACAAAATGGACAACTGGTCAGTGGAGAAAGAGAAAAAATTGAAAGATGGAGGGAACACTTTAACACCCTACTAAACAGAACACAAGCAGCACAAACAATAGACATACCTGAAGCAAAAACGGAACTAAACATCAATACAGGACCAATAACAATAAATGAAGTAAAGGAGGCGATAAAGAAGCTAAAATCAGACAGGGCACCAGGTGAAGATGAAGTGACTGCGGAGATGTTGAAAGCAGAAGAAACAGAAACACCAAAACAACTTTGCCGGATATTACAACAAATTTGGGATTTAGAAAAAGCCCCAGAGGAGTGGAAAACTGGTCTTATAGTAAAACTACCAAAGAAGGGTGACCTCAGAGATTGCGGGAACTGGAGAGGCATTACCCTACTGCCTCTTACCAGTAAAGTATTTTGCAGAATAATCATCAACAGAATTGTACCAACACTTGAGGAAAAACTTCGGAAAGAGCAGGCAGGATTTAGGAAAGGAAGATCATGCATAGACCACATATTTGTACTTAGACAAATATTAGAACAGGCAAATGAGTGGCATAGCACAACATATGCATTATTCATAGATTTTGAGAAAGCCTTTGACAGTGTCAACAGAGATGCACTGTGGAAAATCCTAAGATGGCATGGCCTCCCCCATAAAATAGTTAATGTAATCAAAGCCCTATACGAGGGTTTTCAGTGCAAAGTTATCTGTGGAGAACATACCTCCAGCAGCTTTAGGGTACAAACAGGAGTGAAACAGGGATGTGTACTATCACCAACATTATTTATCTTGGCAGTAGACTGGTTAATGAAGGAGGCAACATCAGACAAACGCAGAGGATTACAATGGACCCTTGACACAGTGCTGGAGGACCTTGACTTTGCGGACGACATTTGTCTATTATCAAGCAGTCACAAAGATATGCAAGATAAAATAAACAAGCTAACTCAGAATGCAAACAACATAGGACTAAAGATCAACGTAGGAAAGACAAAGTTAATGAAGCAAAATGTGAACAACAGAAATGTACTCAGAGTAGATAACAAGTTAGTGGAGGAGGTAAACGAATTTGTATACCTTGGCAGCAGAGTAGTAGAAAATGGAGACAGCACAGAGGACATCAACAGCAGACTTACTAGAGCAAACCAGGCTTTTGCAATGCTGCAGAATATATGGAAATCAAAAAAACTAAGCATAAATATGAAAATCAGGATATTTAAGAGTAATGTTCTAAGTGTACTACTCTATGGAAGTGAATGCTGGAAAATCACCAAAACCATAGAAAACAAGATGAATTCTTTCCAGACTAAACGTTTACGAAGAATTAGAAAAATATTTTGGCCAAACACTATAAGAAATAACATCTTATTAGCAGAAATGCAGATGAAACCACTGACAACAATTATTGAGGAAAGACGCTGGCGATGGTTGGGACATGTGCTCCGAATGACTGACACCTCACTACCAAAAATAGCACTAAGATGGACACCACAGGGGAGCAGAAGTAAGGGTAGACCAAAAGAGACATGGAGAAGAACAACAGAAAGGATGTTGAGCAATAGAGGGCTCACCTGGGCAAGATCAGAAAAAAAGGCGAAGGACAGGCATTTGTGGAAAACCCTTGCGGAAGCCCCATGTGCCCTGGGCACTTAAGGTTCAGATATATATATATATATATATATATATATATATATATATACACCCACACTGGAGCAGATTGCCTAAACCGGCTTAACCAAGGGGTTAAACTAACACACTGTTGATAAGATTCTTCGGCTGCCGCGGGTGGGGTGAAACTCCTCCCGGCCAATGAAAGAAATGCAAAAATGCAATTAGGGTTGCCGTGCAGTGTCGCTGTGAAAAAGCTGATGGAAAGAATAAAGTGAAGTTTAATCGATATGTCCAGTAGTCTCGCGGTGAGAACTACTCACACCATGGCACCTCTGCTCTTTAGGCCGGCCACGTCCGATATACACCCATACTGGGATAATACGCCTAAACTGGGTTAACCCAGGGGTGAAACTTACTAGTGGCGAGGATTCGTCCTCCTCGACAAAAGCTCCGTCCTGGTCACAACTAGGAAGGGTAGCGGCCATGACCACAAAATACTGAAGTCGGAGACACTGGACCAGGGCAGTCTAGATAGGCAACCACCTCTCACTCGACAGGGATATATGCGTATCCTAATCACGCTGAGGTTTTCCGGTGAGAAAGTCCAACTCTAGGCTGGATGGGCAACCACCTCTCACCCAGCGGGTATACCCTGATATCCAAACCACGTCGAGGTTTTACGGTGAGACAGTCCCACTCTAAGCTGAATGAGCAACCACCTTTCACCCGGCGGGTATAAACTGATATTCAAATCACGTCGAGGTTTTCCGGTGAGAAAGTCCAACTCTAGTTTAAACTGGTGCAACGAAAACCAGTGTCACACAATCCCGCTTCTGTGACCCATCGATAATATAGGCCCAAGCCCGGCGATAATCTGAACCTCTTGTGGTCCTCTCGGGGATCTCATGTGGTCCTCTCGGGGATCTCGTGTGGTCCTCTCGGGGATCTTGTGTGGTCCTCTCAGAGGACTAAGGACCACAGGAGTAAATTCAGTAGGATCAGGGGGCGGTCTTGGTGGTAGAAGCGAACTAAGAAGAAGAAGAAAGGAATGGGTAAAGAAAGAGAGAAAACGAGAACAGAAACCTTGTTATACATTGAAAAATACTTGGAAAGTTTGCCTTATAGTAAGAAAAAAAAACAGAAACAAGACACTCCATCCACCGCCTAGACTTGGAAACGAAAAGAGAAAGAGCAGCAGGCCATTGAAGATATGGAGACGCACAATGCAAGAACTAAAGAAAGCGGGAAAGACATGGTTTGAACTATGGCGACTTGCTCAAGACGGGATTGAATGGAGAACCTTTGCTGACGCCTTATGCTCCATTGGGAGTACAGAGGACTGATGATGATGTAATACAGCAGATCAGTGACAATATTCGGGGCGTATTTAATATCGGCGAACGACTGTTGAAAGTGCATACGCATAGAATAGAAGATGATTTTTTTTTTCCCAAGTTGACCTCCCCTTCTGTTTGCTTGTAAAATATAACATTTCAGAAGTCAGCATTCTCCTTTCGATGTTTCATGAGTGTCTTCGGTCGCAGAAATATTTTTGTCATGCCTGTATGGTTATTGTTTCCTTGTCTCCCCCCGGCACATTCATCTCAGACTGTGGGTTCATCAGCCGGGTCGCAGTCTGGGGACCACAGGGCGTAGAACCCATCCATTTTATCTGCCTGATTACCGAGAGGGTAACGGATTCGTTTTGGAGGACAGGGGAGAGGGGACAAGATTTTTTTTTTTTAATCTGCCTACCATTTTCTAGTGAATATGAATCTGGTAGCGAAGGTCTTCCGTGTTTGACGGCTTGTGTCATAAAACACGAAATAACCTCGTTTTTTTTTTTATTCAGAAATTTTATGAAAAAATATTTCCAAACTTTTCGCTAAAACAGTGAATCCCAATATTTATTTATTTATAAACTCCAGTCTTGTCTCCCTTTTCATGTCTTTCAGTGCTGAATGGACAAATAGATGTTTTGATAGTGCTCGCTGGTTTGCTTCATGTAATATTAGTGTTATTTCCATACACATGGAACTTTCGTTGTTTTTTTTTAAAGGTAAATATTCCTACTTTGGGCTTACAACCGTGTGTGTTGTGCGTGTGCTTGATTTTCTTTGTCCCTGTAGCCTTCTGTATTCGCGATCGTTTGATTCCAAGCCTTAGCGTGGATGTTTGAAACCATAGATAATATAGAACTCTTTGTAGGTTTTCATCATCATCATCATGATGTGCCGTGCCGACTGGCGTTGGCTATTATGCTTCTCCAGAGTACCCGAAAGGATGTTGAGCAATAGAGGGCTCACCTGGGCAAGAGCAGAAACAAAGGCGAAGGACAGGCATTTGTGGAAAACCCTTGCGGAAGCCCCATGTGCCCTGGGCACTTAAGGTTCAGAGAGAGAGAGAGAGAGAGAGAGAGAGAGAGTACCCGATCCTTCATGCAGGCCATCAGTTCAGTTGGTGATCTCCTCTCACAGCATCCCGTCAGACTGTCCAGTATCATTTCTCTTGGTTTTCCTCTTGATCTTCTTCCTTCTATTTTTCCTGCTGTTATAATATTTTCAATGCCCTCTCTTCTCATTGCATGTCCTATGAAAGTACATTGTCTCTCTCTTATATTTTTGACAAGGTTTTTTGTCTCTCCAGCTCTTCTCATACATTCTTCATTAGTTATTTTTGTTGTCCAGGGGATTCGCAACATTCTTCTAATAAACCACATTTCTGCTGCTTCCAATGATTTTTGTGCAGACTTGCCTATTGTCCATGATTCACTTCCATATAACAAGATAGGTTCAATATAGCATTTTAGGACTCGTTTTCTAACATTCATTGATAAGGATATGTTGCATAATATGTTTCTCATTCCCTGAAATGCAGTCTTTGCTTGGCCTATTCTGTTCCTAATTTCTGTTCTGCATTTCCCATCTGAAGTTATTACTGCTCCAAGGTATTTGAATTTCTGCACTTGCTTTAGAATAGTTCCGTTTAATTTAATACTGCATGCTGGTGGATTCTGTTTCTTAGATATAACCATAGTCTCTGTCTTTTTGATGTTCAAAGTAAGGCCTTTCTGTTCACTTTCTTTGGCGACTTTATCTAAGAGATTTTGCAGGTCTTGTTGGTTCTCAGCTATCAGTACTGTGTCTTCAGCATACCGAAGGTTGTTAATATTGTATCCTCCAATTTTTATGCCTGGTTCTATGATGATTGTTCTTAGAATATTCTCGCTACACAGAGAAAAAAGGTCTGGAGATAGTACACATCCTTGTCGCACCCCTTGTTTTATAGGTTGATATTTTCCAATCCTATTTTCAACTCGAACTGCTGCTTCATGTTGCCAGTATAGATGTTTTACAATCCTCAGGTCTTTGCCGTCTATACTGATGTCTTCAAGCATTTTAATAATTTCATTATTGAATTTCGTACTGAATTTAATTATTGTAGGTTTTACCATGCAGTATATACATACCTACGATGCAGTATATACATCCCTACGATGCAGTATATACATCCCTACGATGCAGTATATACATCCCTACGATGCAGTATATACATCCCTCATTCATTCATTCCTTTGCATGTCCCTTGCGGAACTTTGCCTCCCAAACAGCACTCCTGTAGGCCTCTCGGTTGTGAGCAAGATGGCCTGCTGCTGCCGCATCCATTTCCAGATCATCAACGATGTCTTGCAGCCATCTTCGTTTCGGTCTTCCTCTTTTTCTTTTTCCCATTATGTATCCTTCCAATACGGTCTTCTCTAAATTATCATGACGTTTAATGTGGCCAAAATATTTAAGTTTTCTCTCTTTAATCCTCTTTACTAGCCAGCCTTCTTCAATATTAAGCTCTTGTAGTATAGATATATTTGTTCTTTTTTGTGTCCACGATATTTGGAGAACTCTTCTATAGCATTTACATTCAAAGGCATTTATGTGCTTCTCAGCTGTTTTATACATCCCTACGATTGAGTATATACATCCATACGATGCAGTATGTACATCCATACAATGCAGTATATATACATCCATACGATGCAGTATATATACATCCATACGATGCAGTATATACATCCATACGATGCAGTATATACATCCATACGATGCAGTATATACATCCATACGATGCAGTATATACATCCATACGATGCAGTATTTTAAAACTTGCGTTACTGCCAACCGAAGCACATTTTCTATTCACGACTTTCAGCCACAAATTTAATGCTTTTCTGTCCTCACTGAACGGGATATGACTGTCTACATAAACATATAAATCGCTATAGCCTTTTCCTATAATGTGTTCTGTGCGTCTTTTATTTTTCTATGCAGGCCTGTTGTAGCTCTGTAATCTTGTATCAAAGTTTTTCGTGAGAAATAACTCATTAAAAAATTTAATTATTTACATCCAAGAAATATTTTGCTCATGTTAGTCAACTCTTTGACATATAACAGCTAGTTAACTCTTTGACATACAACAGCAAGTCAGCTCTTTGACATATAACAGCTAGTTAACTCTTTGACATATAACAGCTAGTTAACTCTTTGACATACAACAGCAAGTCAGCTCTTTGACATATAACAGCTAGTTAACTCTTTGACATACAACAGCTAGTTAACTCTTTGACATACAACAGCAAGTCAGCTCTTTGACATACAACAGCAAGTCAGCTCTTTGACATATAACAGCTAGTTAACTCTGACATATAACAGCTAGTTAACCCTTTGACAGACAACAGCAAGTCAACAATTTGACATATAATAGCTAGTTAACTCTTTGACATACAACAGCAAGTCAACTCTTTGACATATAACAGCTAGTTAACTCTTTTACATACAACAGCGAGTCAATTCTTTGACATATAACAGCTAGTTAACTCTTTGTTAACTCTTTGACATATAACAGCTAGCAAACGTTGCTTTAAAAAGAAAACAGCACAACAAAACAAGTAAATCATTTTGTTAATGCAGTCCTGCTTTTTTATAAAAAAAAAATATAAAAGTGCAAAGATCATACCATTGCAGAGCAAGGGGCGTTAGGATTAAAATCAGATCCAAGGGCCAGGATCACGCCGGCCTCAATCATTCTTCTAACTGGTGGTGGTCTCAGACGCAAGATGTAGGCTGTGGTTGGTAACACAACAGCCACAGAGCCGGAAGCCGCCATGGCATCAACACCGGTTTCTGAAATTTCCTCAAGATGGCTGATTGCTTGTGCGCCAAGTTGGGCCCCCATCTGTTGATGGTAAAGATTAAAGAGCTACCATAGAGAAATTGTAGTACTGAACAGTATCCACAAAGACCTTCACTAGCTCATCTACGTTCATTGCAGTCAATGAATGAAATGCTCAGTTTATTTTTTCCTCTTTGTTTCTCATTAATAATTTCCAGAAAGGAGATTTAAACTTATTCCCAAAGTGAAAGAATAATAAACTGTATGCAGTGTTAATAGTGTTAATAGTTGATAGTGCTAATAGTTAATAGTGAAGGTGACCGGGACGGTGACACCAGGAAGAAAGTTAGAATTAGAATTGCAAAAGCAGCATTGTCCTTCAAAAATCTTGAGAACATATGGAATTCAAAAGTTATGAGCACAAAAACCAAGTTAAGATTATTCAATTCAAATGTGATATCCACCCTCAATTATGCATGCGAAAGCTCAAAATCAACTAAAGAAATAGACAAGAAATTAGACTCTTTTGAAAACAAATGCCTAAGGAAAATACTTGGTATAAAGTAGAACGAATTCAAGAACAACGCAGAGATAAGACAGATGAGCAAACAACAACCTGTCTCATGGGCGATCAGAAAACGAAGATGGACATGTGTAGGCCACGTGATGAGAAGAAACAATCAGAGAATACCAAAACAAGCTATCAAGTGGAACACAACAGGTCGAAGAAAAAGAGGTCAACCACGTGAAACTCTAAAGAGGACATTGTTAAGAGAAGCCAGTTTAGTGGGCATAACATCCCTTGATGAAGCTGAAAGACTCGCCGAGAACAGGAGATCTTGGCAAACAGCTATGCGAGCCCAGTGTGACGTTTAACGGCACCGGGAAGAATATAAGATGTAAGATAAGTAAGTGTTAACAGTGCCAGACAAGCTCTCACCTGGAATCCCCAGGGACAGAGGAGACAAGGAAGAAGTACCTGGCGAAGGAGCCTTGAGATAAAAAAGATGGACTACACTTGGAGACGTATAGAAGAAACGGCCCAGGACAAATAAATGGAAAGGCACTGTTGATGGCCTATCTCCCGGATAGAGGTAAAGAAGGCAAGCCAGAGAGAGAGATAGAGAGAGAGAGAGAGAGAGAGAGAGAGAGAGAGAGAGAGAATATAGTACAATCGCCGATTTTCGTAAAGCACGCGACTGGAATTTTTCGTAAATTGAATTTACGTAACTTGAGATCTTCTTTAAAGTTTGCGAAACTCTCAGACTACACCTATAGAACTTGACTGATAAAAAGTAATGTTCAATCATCAATATGTACTTTTTTTATAAAAATAAACATTAATTCTACTAAATCTCACGAAGAGGAAACTTTTGCGTTTCGTAACTAGTATAGTAAAATTTCGATATAATGGACTTCAAGGAAATTGGCAAATTAATCCATTATATTAAAAAGTCGGCTATATCCATAATAAAATATATACTGGACTTCGGCCGGGACCTCGGACCTGGTCCGTTATTACCGAGGCTCCATTATCAGCTCTTATAACGGTTCTAAGGACTGTAATTGCGTCTCAAACAGCCTCTGGCAGTCAAGTCCAGCTCCTGGCCTTCCCGTGGCAGAACTGTTTAAACTGACAGAAGAAGGGGCGAGGGCGAATATCTGGCGCCTGAAAACCAGATACTTAGGGTAGATGAGTGGCACGTTTGGTAGCTCATCTGCCGCTGTTGGCGAGATTCTTCAGCTGCCGTGCGTGGAGCGGTGCTGCTCCCGGCCAATGAAGAAAGGTGCAAATGGGATTGCCCCGCAGCATCACTGCGGAAAAGGTGGTAGAAAGGATAAAGCGAAGCAAGCAGTCAAATCACGGCACCTCTGGACTGGAGGTCGACCACGTCCTGAGTGCGGTCATATCGGGTGAAATGCATGAACCGGCTTGTCCCAGAGGTTAAGACACTGCTGGTGAGACTCTTCGAATGCCGCGCGTGGAGTGAACCTCCTCCCGGTCAAGGAAGAAAATGCGGAAAAGAAGTAAAGGTTGCTATGCGGTGCCGATGTGAAACGGTGGTGGAAAGGATAAAGTGAAGTTTAATTGATGGAAAGGATAAAATGAAGTTTAATCGGTATGTCCAGTAGTATTGCTGCGAGAGCTACACATACCACGGCACCTCTGCTCTAGAGGCCAGCCACGTCCGAAATAAACATACACTGGTGAAATATGCCTAAACCGGCAGACACCAGGGGTGGTACTTGATGGCTAGACATGTCATGCCACCTCCGCTCTAGAGGTCGGTAACGCCCGATATACACCCATACTGGTGAATTTTGCCTAAACCGGCTCACACCAGGGGTGAATCTTGAAGGCTATGTATGCCACAGTACTTCTGCTCTAGAGGTCGGTCACGTCCCAAACACGCCCATACTGGGATAATATGCCTAAACCGGCTCAACCCAGGGGTGGAAGTCACTAGTGGCTAGGATTCGTCCTCCTGGACAAAAGCTCTATCCTGGTCACAACTAGGAAGGGTAGCGGCCACGACCGCAAAATGCTGAAGTCGGAGACACTGGACCAGGGAAGTCTAGATAGGCAACCACCTGTCACCCAGCGGGGATGTCTGCGTATCCTAATCATGCTGAGGTTGTCCGGTGAGAAAGTCCAACTCTGGACTGGATGGGCAACCACCTCTCACCCGGCGGTGATACACGGGTATCTCAAAACACGTCGAGGTTTTCCGGTGAGAAAGTCCAACTCTGGCCTGGGTGGGCTACCGCCTCTCACCCAGCGGGGATGCACTGATATCCTAAACACGTCGAGGTCTTCCGGTGAGAAAGTCCAACTCTAGACTAAACTGGTGCAACGAAAACCACGGTGTCACGCCATCCCGCTTCTGAGACCCACCAAGAATACAGGCTAAAGCAATGTGATACTCTGAACCCCTTGTGGTTCTCTCGTGGATCTCGTGTGGTCCTTTCCGGGATCACACAGGAGACCACGGGACCTAACGAGGACCACAGGCGTAAATTCAATAGGATCACAGTGCGGTTTTGGTGGTAGAAGCGAACGAAGAAGGAGGAGCTCTTATAACGGGGTTTGACTGTAGTGTGCTAGTGGAGGACGGGGGAGGGGGGGGGGTGTGGCCTGCACTCAGTGGCAAGATTAAAGAGGAAGCCGTTTCCTGGGAATTTACAGGAACTCAAGAACATCTCGTCGGGATAACAGACTGCTTGGTGTTCTTTATTTTTCCTCGAGGCGTGTGCAATAAAACTGCGGGATGCTGTTATATGGTTGGCATGACAGAAGAACTTTTGATGGTTTTTTTTCTTTCTTCCTTTCAATGTCATAGTCGCGGAAATAGTATGGCTGAGAAGTCTGAAGCAATGAAACTTCTAATTTATTCTGCTATCGTTGTTTTGGGGGCCGATAACTGGTGCAGACTAATTTAAGTTTTAATTTGATCAAGACAGCGCTAGAGTTAATCTGGTCCAGACTACTCGAGTTAATTTGGTAAAGGGTTGATATGGCTCAGACGAGTAAAGAGGTTAATCTGGTCCAGGAGATGAGGGATAATCCGGTCCAGATTACTAACGAGTTAATCTGGTCCAGACGACTAAAGAATTAATCTGGTCCAGACTACTTGAGGGTTAATCTTGTCTAGATTACTTGAGAGTTAATCTGGTCTAGACTACTTGAAAGTTAATCTGGTCTAGATTAATCTTGTCTAGACCACTTGAGAATCTAGACTACCTGAGAGTTAATCTGGTCTAGACTACTTGAGAGTCTAAACTACATGAAAGTTAATCTGGTCTAGACTACTTGAGTGTCTAGACTACTTGAGAGTTAATTTGGTCTAGACTACTTGAGAGTTAATCTGGTCTAGACTACTTGAGTGTCTACACTACTTGAGAGTTAATTTGGTCTAGACTACTTGAGAGGTAATCTGGTCTAGACTACCTGAGAGTTAATCTGGTCTAGACTACTTGATAATTAATCTGGTCCAGACAACTCGAATTAATATAATTAATATATTATAGTTAATATAATTACGGGAAGAAAATAATCTCCACAGAGTACAGATAACGAAGTAGCAGACGAGGGCCTCCGATCTGAAATAGTCGCGATGTAAACATTCATTGCACAAATTCATGATCAGCGCAAACTACTGGACAACTGTGGACTAAGGCAGAAAGAAGAAAGGGAAATTACCGTGGTCCCTGTGTGTGCAACATGTAGGAACGGGAACATTGAATACAACATACTCGCCATGTCTATGTACATTAGATATGTGTATGTGCATGTGTGTATGTATGTTCCAGTATAACTCTGGAACGTCTGAAGAAATTTCAACCAAACTTGGTACACATATGACTTACAATCTGGAGAAAAGTACTGTTGGAATAATACATCCCTAGCACTCCTGGGGGGGGGGGGGGGGCGGGCTGGGGTTGAGATGGAGGTGACATGTAAAAATAATCGAAAACGACCGATATTAGTGTCGAACTCATAGTTTTCGGGGTCGCTGAGGTTAATAGTGACACACCCGACGCTGTTTACGTCCAAGTTCAGTCCCCATCTGCATGGGCTGTGAGAGGGGGTGAAAATTAGGATAAGATCTCCAATTATTTTACTACGGAACCTCGTCCAGCCAAACCTTTGCAACGACACAAGGCTGTGTGTAAAGAGGATGCTGAGGAATGTAGTTGAACCGAGTATCTTAACAGGATAGGGGGAGGGTGAAGCAGTTTATATCCCATGAATACCACTCATTCCGACGGATCTCCTTTTTAACTTTAATAGACTGGAATTTCCAGTGAGACTTGCTTTATCGATCATGATCAACAAGTCACAGGGGCCGTCTACACATTATAGAGTAAAGTCTTTTACAAATTCACTATAGTATTAATTTAACTCAAAGCTTGATTATATACAACATTTTTAGTTTCAACTCCAGCAGCAAGAATAAATAATTTCTTTGGTGAATCCCCCATTGAGCAAGCAACATAAGGTTGTCCGTGGGAGAAACAAGGCTATCTCAATTCAACTCCGCAGTATGAATAATTAATAAATTCCCGAGCAACGCCGGGTAATCTAGTGTTATTATAAACACGAATGTTGTATATAGTCTGTTTGTTTGTTTGTTTATTTATTCTTTTTTTTTTTTCAAATGATTCCTTGCTGTACTCTTTTTCCTGTAAGAAATATATTTCATTTCCCCTATATTGGCCGGATTAAAAAAAAAAAACTTAAGCAGCCGAGTAACACGTACATCTAGTAACACGTAAGTTGAGTAACAGGTAAGAAGAGAAATGGTTATGTTCTAAAGCTCCATAAATTATGTCGCAGCTTCTAAAGTTGGCGTGGAACTTACGTCGGCGTTATTTAATACTAATTCATAAACTGGCGACTGCAAGAAATAGAAACACCGACGCTATGTCGGGCAGCAAGAAGCAGTTAGAAATGCTGACGTTAGATAAAACAGCAAGAAACAGAGCCACCGATGTTTACGTAAAACTGACTGCGATTGTCAGAAAAGTTTAGGTCAGAAAAATAATGGACAAAAATCGTGAAAAACAACAATAACAACAAACAACAAAACACTCTGAACATTTACAAAAAAAATTACAAGATTTTAACCGAGAGCCAGACTTCGGACACCGGCAGTGTCAGCTACCAGCTCAAAGAGAAAGCAAATCACTTCGAGGCGTATGGTGAAAATTTTTATCTAGGCTCTCCTTACATTGCCTTTTTTTCATCAGATTTACTCAATCAATCTATCCCATACATCGCTTTTTTTCGCTTTACGCAATCATTCTACCGTTAAATCGCTTTTTTTCCCATATACTCAATCATTCTACCCCTTACATCGCTTTTTTTTCGCTTTACTTAATCATCTTACAGCTTACATCACTTTTTTTTTTCGCATTAGTCAATCATCCTATACAGTACATCGCTTTTTAGCTTTACATAATCGCCCAAAGTAATGTTTTTGTCCCAAAACTCCTAAATCTCAGCCCTTATGAGCCCTAAGGTAAGTTAATTTGTCAGATGACCTTGTAACGATGTACCTTCTATCTGTGTAGCGTAGGTATGAATGTGTACAACAATAGCGGCCAAACCACGGCTCGCTGACATGTAATGTGCGGCTCGCTGACATGTGTTGGTTGAGCTCATTTTTACATCACAATTAATATAAAAAGTAAATTTCAAAAATGTTAAAGTTAATAATAATTTTTTTTCCTGGAAGAAACAGAGTCCTCTGAATTCAAACGTAAACTGAATGTTCATAGTGAACAAATATATGAATTGAATTTAAGAATTTAAATACCAATTTTAATGCTAGATTTGAATTTACAAGGGAATAGTGTTGAAGAATCAGTAATCGTGCAAGATGGTGCTGACAATGAACTAATATTATTACGTCGGTGAGTTTCTTAATATTTATATAAAATTTTGTAACAAAATGTGTGCGTAACAATAAAAACTTGTGTGTAATATTTGTTATATCTTGCGACTCTTAACATTTGAAGTTTATCTGATGTGCCTCTCTTATATTAAAGAAGTTTGGCTGCACTTTGTACACAGTACGCAACACAGTCCGTTCTTAACAAACAAACCTCAGCAGAGCCAAGTCTGAGCAGCTCTTCCCCGTGAAAGTTTATCTGAAGTCCGGCTTTCTTTCCCGCCACAAGAATGTCACGTGATTGGTCAAGATCGAAGACGCCTTCCTCACAAAAAACATCGATGTTGTCTACATGTAGCTCACCAGTGTCCATCAGTTGTTTAATTTGTGGGATGTGCTCATTTATAACGTCATCTGTTGCTTCCTGTGGTGTCTTTCCCCTGTGATAAGTTGAAAAAGAACAATAAATTTGTTCAACGCAACCAGTACAAGTATAAATGAAATGTATAATTAAAACAGCAAACGAAACGAAGTTAAACTCTTGAACAAGTGCAGTCAAAATCAGTGGTTCTCAACCAGTTTACACCCAAGAATCGCTTTTTCATAGTTCAAGGTTTAAGATTTTCAAAATTCAGACTCCGGCTTCACTGCATTCAGGACAGCCCCATATATGCCCCGCCGCATGCCGCAGCATCCATCCAAGAGCATGTTTGCTAATAGTTTCTGTCAAGTGTTGGTTGTTCATGATGCTTTTTTTTTTTTTGCTCACACAGTTGGGACTTCCTGCCAGCACCCTTAATTTGTCCCAGCTCAAGCAATCTCCTCACAGCTACATTGTCCTTCCATTCCCGCTCTCCATTTCCCCGCAAGTCCGTCCAGTGCAGCTTTATCAATGTCGCTCTTATCAATTCACAGCCTGACAGCAAAGCTTACCCGCTATTTCATTCCCATGTACTCCCCCACATGACCTGGACAGTAAACCCACGTTAGACTCATCATATCTGAATGGTGTAACAGGATTAACCCACTTTTTTCGAAGAAATTTCTTCTCAGTTTCGCGAAGCATACACCGTGAATCCGTCACCGGGCCAGCGGTAACCACATCATGGACCACTAGCCATTACATTGCCGCCGATGCAGCCTCCATTTCCATTTCCATGCTTGATGTAGGGACTTCACGAACACTGTGCTACTACTCTTCCATTTCGGTAGGTACCAAAATCCAAACTTTACCAACAACATAGAAGTTACAGACTACCATCTTATAGTAATATCATAATGCCATAAACCCTTAATTACTTTTATTCAACAGATAACGCTGAACACCACAATCAGTCCACATGATAATGCATCGCGGATGACACGTGGTCAGTGGAACACAGACTGAGAACCACTGGTAAAAATTGAACACTATCTGAAAACTATTACATGGCTGAGTCTTGATATTAGAGAAACAAAGCCACACAATACGACGCTATCTTGAGAGAGACTAAATAACATGTTTAAGATAGGCAACATCTCATCACGTGGTTAGTCTAGAGATGGAAAGACTACATCTGCCCAGTTTTATGTTAATGAGCTAATGCTGCTCTACAATGTGTTAATGTTGTGTGCTGTTAGCTTTTGTTCATGTGACAATGACTTTTTGTAGACTGGTAATGAACAGCGTTAATTTGGTGGTGGATTGTGTTAATGTGACGGTGAACTGTGTTAATGTGAGGTTGGACTGTGCTTATGTGATGCTAGACTGTATAAATGTGATGGTGTACTGTATTAATGTGATGGTGGATTGTGTTAATGTGATAGTGGAATGTGTTAAATGTGAGGATGATCTCCTATAGGTGACAGTAGAGAACGAAAAGAGACTGAACGTGCTGCATATTCTAGTTAAGAGATTGCAGAAAATAAAAGGTTAGAAAAAACGTAGCAAAGAAAAACAAAACATGCAAAAAAGACTTTCCTCACTTTGGTACCGCGTGTGCACCGCAGTAAGTAGTGGAAATGTCCACTTTTTCCTCCCTCCTCGCTCTTTCTATCACTCTCAGCATTTTTAACTCATTCTCTAAATCCAGACCGTAGCCACTCTTACATTCCACCAGGGTCGTCCCTGATTGGACCATCTGACGAAGTCTAGACCGGAAGGAAGTAAGTAATGCCTCCTCATTGGCTAGCCTTGTGTGATTGACGGTGAAGTGGATCCCGCCTCCGATATTGTGAATGTCCATGTAAGTGGCCCCAGCGAGCTGTATGTGTACATAAAAATAAGCACAAATTTCAATGACGTCATATCTGTTTCGAAAGTACAGAAGCCAGGGTCACTTACACAAACCAACTCTTGATGTCCTTTTACTTCGACCACTGCGTTACTAAACTATACCAAATTAGTAGGGAGAACGTGTCATTCTCAGTAGTAGAGTCTGCTAAAAGCCAGCTCTGCTGTAGGAAGTAACGAAAACAATAGGAGTACTTTCCAATAACATCTTACTGTAGCCGTATCATGCTAGAGAGTAGCGGTTACCAAGCTGGCAATACCAAAGGGTTGGTGGGATCTTCCAGCGATTACCAACCTGGCAGTACCAAGGGGCTGGTGGGATGTACCAGTGGTTACCAAGCTGGAAGTACCAAGAGGCTGGTGGGATGTACCAGCGGTTACCAAGGTGGCATTACCAAGGGGCTGGTGGGATGTTCCGGCGGTTACCAAGCTGGCAATACCAAGGCGCTGGTGGGATGTTCCAGCGGTTACCAAGCTGGCAATACCAAGGGGGTGGTGGGATGTTCCAGTGGTGAAGGAAGAAGGTGATGAAGGAGAAGACAGCGCAAAGGGGAGGGGGGCATGATAACAAACAGAACGAAACATGATTTTTGGAGTTATAAGGATGTGGCTATCAAATGGAACACAACAGGCAGAAGAAAAAGAGCTCGACCACTTGAAACTCTAAAGAGGACATTGTTAAGACAGACCATTTTAGTTGGTATAACATCCCTTGGTGAGGTTGAAAAGCTCTGTGTGGAAGGAAAGCTTGGCGAACTACCATGCGAGCCCTATGTGACGTTTAACAGCACGGGAAGGATGTAAGATGTAAGAAATAAGAAGGGAGGAGGCCTACGAGGGAAGGTGACCATAGCCTGAGAAAGTTAGGGTGCCTCTGCCACAGAGACATCCAGGGTGTATTGTGTTAGTGTCCATATTTTCTTTGACCTGTCAGCACACTAGAGGGTGATGAGGTCAACATCACGCCTGGCCGCCTTTCTTTCCTCAGCTCCAGAAGAAGCCAGTGTGCCCATTTCTACATCAAAGTGGTTTGGGGCAGCTCTGGCCAGACTTGAACCACCAACATTGCCTCTGGAGATGATGCCACTAGCCACTACTCCACACGCTATGACAACTAAAGCTGTGGTATCTTACATCTTATATCTTAATTTCTTCCCGTGCCGTTAAACGTCACACAGGGCTTGCATGGTGGTTCGTCAAGTTTTCCTGTTTTCGGTGAGCTTTTCAAGGGATTTTATGTCTAATAAACTGGCCTCTCTTAACATTGTCTTCTTTAGAGTTTCACGTGGTCGATCTCTTTGTCTTCGACCTATTGTGTTCCATTTGACAGCTTGTTTTGGTATTCTCTGATTGTTTCTTCTCATCACTGTATACTCGTAAGTATGGTACACTATTCAACTATATCGACTTTGAATACGTTAAAAAAATACCGTATCTGGTAAGAAAGACCAAATCCAAGCAGTAGCTACTGAAAATGAGAGAAAAAAACAGAAATTACATTGCAGTTTAATATTTCGACCATATGGTCTTCATATGGATGTAAAGCAGTATGCAAATAACGCCATTAAAATTAGCAAGTCTCTCATAATTCAATGAGTCCCATTTTGCGATAGACGAGTTTAAAGATTCCGAAGGAGCGACTGACTGATGAAGCACAGACCGCCTTAGAAAGAAGATTTAAAACAAACAAACAAAATGTTTGTAACTTTTATAAACGCCGACAAACATGAACCACGTGTCTCGATTGTTAGACCAGAAAACTGTAGCAGGAAATTTGTAACATGTTAAACCTGAATGGTCAAACCTAGTTAACATGGCCGGACAGCAGCAGAGAGATAACAACAAAACTGGATAACTTAACGTCGTTAAATAACACTGACCTTCATGGCGAACTCGTGAACTCTGTCCCCTGCCCAGACTGGGTGAGTATGAGCGTCTACGAGACCTGGGAATGTACGGCATTCATACACGGGTGTACAAACAACATTACCCTCTTTCTTAAGCAACATTACCTACTTTCTTAAGCAACAACATTGTCTTCTTTCTTAAGCAACAACATTACCTTATTTCTTAAGCAACAACATTACCTTATTTCTTAAGCAACATTACCTTCTTTCTTAAGCAGCAACATTACCTTCTTTTTTAAGCAACATTACCTTCTTTCTTAAGCAGCAACATTAACTTGTTTCTTAAGCAACAATATTACAATCTTTCTTAAGCAACAACATTAGCTTCTTTCGCAACATTACCCTCTTTCTTAAGCAACAACATTAACTTCTTTCTTAAGCAACAATATTACCTTCTTTCTTAAGCACCAACATTAACTTCTTTCTTAAGCAACATTACCTTCTTTCTTAATGAACAACATTGCCTTCTTTTTTAAGCAACAACATTACCTTCTTTCTTAAACAACAACATTAAAAGCAACAACATTACCTTCTTTCTTAAACAACAACATTAACTTCCTTCTTAAGCAACAATATTACCTTCTTTCTTAAACAACAACATTACCTTCTTTCTTAAGCAAAAACATTACCTTCTTTCTTAAGCAACAACATTAACTTCTTTTTTAAGCAACAACATTACCTTCCTTCTTAAATATCGACATTACCTTCTTTATTAAACAGCAACATTACCATCGTTCTTAAACAACAACATTACCATCATTCTTAAACAACATAGTTACGGCACTGGCATGGTCAAATGTGTATATACTTTTATATTATCTGTTTTTTTGCTCTAATAACAGAATGATGATGATGATGATGATGATGATACTGAAAAATTATTTCCAAAACTTATAGCACATAGCTATTAAACGTTCCACGATTTTAACCTTTGGGAAAGTATGTAGGCGCGTATGCAGATAGACGGTTTCCGATTTACATTCCATAACTAGTTACGTAAATCAGGTTTTACGTATGTCAGGTTTCCTAGACTGAAACAAGTTTGCGAGCTAGCCCTATAGTTCAACGTTTATTGCTAATCATGTTGCTAATCGTGTTGCTAATCATGTTGCTAAACATGTTGCTAATCATGTTGCTAATCATGTTGCTAATCGTGTTGCTAATCATGTATTTACGACTGTGCATAAAAGTCAGTGGTTAGTCTCTTATGACAAGTATTTTTCGTCATGTCAGAATGCCGAAAGCACCAGGGTCAAGTCTACATCTTCATTTCTCGCCATCTTCTTATCCATGACCACTTACCTGGCATCGCTTTTATAAGTATGCAGCTCTATATCCACAACCATTTTAGTGGTATCACCCTCTTTATCCAGCTCCATATCCACAGTCACTAAATAGTCTCATCGTCTCTATCCACTTCATTATCCACAGCCACTTACGTGATATTATCATATCTATTCACCTCTTTAACCACAACCATGTACCTGGTATTATCATCTCTATCCACTTCTATAACCACGACCACTTATGTGATATCATCATACCCCAACAAACTCTAAAACCACAACCACCTACCTGGTATCATCATCTCCACCCACCTCTATAACCACAACCATCTACCTGGTATCATCATCTCTATCCACCTCTATAACCACAACCACATACCTGGTATTATCATCTCTATCCACCTCTATAACCATAGCCACTTACCTGGTATCATCATCTCTACCCACCTCCATAACCACAGCCACCTACCTGGTATCATTATCTCTACCCACCTCCATAACCACAGCCACCTACCTGTATCATCATCTCTACCCACCTCCATAACCACAGCCACCTACCTGATATCATCATCTCTACCCACCTCCATAACCACAGCCACCTACCTGTATCATCATCTCTACCCACCTCCATAACCACAGCCACCTACCTGTATCATCATCTCTACCCACCTCCATAACCACAGCCACCTACCTGGTATCATCATCTCTACCCACCTCCATAACCACAGCCACCTACCTGGTATCATCATCTCTACCCACCTCCATAACCACAGCCACTTACCTGGTATCATCATCTCTACCCACCTCTATAACCACAGCCACCTACCTGTATCATCATCTCTACCCACCTCCATAACCACAGCCACTTACCTGGTATCATCATCTCTACCCACCTCTATAACCACAGCCACCTACATGGCATCATCATTCCTATCCACCTCTATAACCACAGCCACCTAGATAGTATCATCATCTCTACTGACCTCCATAACCACAGCCACTTACCTGGTATCAAACATTTTCCTGTTCCATCCACAACAGTCTCAACGTCCTCTCTCCTGTATCTACGCGCTATCTCGCCGCTGAGGCCAACATCCACAATTTTCCCATCCCTGTAATATTGAACATCTTTATCAGAAGTACAACGCCATTAGTGGTAGCAAGAACCACATAAGGCCTTTACCATTAATGGCAGAACGAACCGCATACTACCATTACCATTAGTGGCAGCATGACCACATACAGGCTGTTCCCATTAGTGGCAGCGTGAGCTACATACAGGCTGTTACCATTAGTGGCAGCATGAACCACATACAGGCCATTACCATTAGTGGCAACACGAGACACATACAAGCCTCTATCATTAGTGGCAGCATGAACCACATACAGGTCATTTACCATTAGTGGCAGCATGAACTACATGCAGGCTATAACCATTAGTGGTAGCACGAAGCACATACAAGCCTTGATCATTAGTGGCAGCACAAACCACATGCAGATCATTGCCATTAGTGGCAGCATCAACCACTTTCATAATTAAATCTATAAGAAAACAACAGTCATCATGGTTCTAAGGACTGCAAACGCGCCACAAACAGCCTCTGGCAGTCAAGTCCAGCTCCTGGCCTTCCCGTGGCAGAACTGTTTAAACTGACAGGAGAAGGGGCGAGGGCGAATATCTGGGGCCTGAAAACCAGTTACTTATTGTAGATGAGTGGCAAGTTTGGTAGCTCATCTGCCGCTGTTGGCGAGATCTTCAGCTGCCGTGCATGGAGCGGTGCTCCTCCCGGCCAATGAAGAAATTTGCAAATGAGGTTGCCGCGCAGCATCACTGCGGAAAGGGTGGTAGAAGGGATAAAGCGAAGCAAACAGTCAAATCACGGCACCTCTGGTCTGGAGGTCAGCCACGTCCTGAGTGCAGTCATATCGGGTGAAATGCATGAACCGGCTTGTCCCAGAGGTTAAGACACTGCTGGCGAGACTCTTCAAATGCCGCGCGTGGAGTGAAGCTCCTCCTGGTTAAGGAAGTAAATGCGGAAAAGAAATAAAGGTTGCTGTGCGGAGCCGATGGGAAAAGGTGGTGGAAAATGAAGTTTAACCGGTATGTCCAGTAGTATCGCTACGAGAGCTATACCACGGCACCTCTGCTCTAGAGGCCGCCCACGTCCGAAATACACCTACACTGGTGAAATGTGCCTAAACCGGCACACACCAGGGGTGGAACTTGATGGCTAGACATGTCATGCCACCTCCGCTCTAGAGGTCGGTAACGCCTGATAAACACCCATACTGGTGAATTTTGCCTAAACCGGCTCATACCAGGGGTGAATCTTGAAGGCTATGCATGTCACAGTACCTCTGCCCTAGAGGTCGGTCCTGTCTCAAACACGCCCATACTGGGATAATGCCTAAACCGGCTCAACCCAGGGGTAGAAGTCACTAGTGGCGAGGATTCATCCTCCTAGACAAAAGCTCAATCCTGGTCACAACTAAGAAGGGTAGCGGCCACGACCGCAAAATGCTGAAGTCGGAGACACTGGACCAGGGAAGTCTAGATAGGCAACCACCTCTCACCCGGCGGGGATGTTTGCGTATCCTAATCACGCTGAGGTTTTCCGGTGAGAAAGTCCAACTCTGGACTGGATGGGCAACCACCTCTCACCCGGCGGTGATACACGGGTATCTCAAAACACGTCGAGGTTTTCCGGTGAGAAAGTCCAACTCTGGCCTGGGTGGGCTAACGCCTCTCACCCAGCGGGGATGCACTGATATCCTAAACACGTCGAGGTCTTCCGGTGAGAAAGTCCAACCCTAGACTAAACTGGTGCAATGAAAACCACGGTGTCACGCAATCCCGCTTCTGAGACCCACCAAGAATACAGGCTAAAGCACTGTGATACTCTGAACCCCTTGTGGTCCTCTCGTGGATCTCGTGTGGTCTATTTTGGACCACACAGGGGACCACGGGACCTAACGAGGACCACAGGCGTGAATTCAGTAGGTTCACAGTGCGGTTTTTGGTGGTAGAAGTGAACGAAGAAGAAGAAGAAGAAGAAGAAGAACAGTCATCATTTATTGGGTAGATAATGAAAATAAGAGAAGCTTGGAAGCATCAAAACAATAGTAATGATAAATTGGAAGAGATCCAGGGGAAGACCAAGAGGGGAAAAATAACGGAAAGTCTAACGCGATGCACAAGTGGGGAAAAAAAATCAACTTATCTGATTGAAAATATCAAGGACCGGGAACTGTGGAGAGGCATGATCGCCAATGCCGCTGCAAGCGAGGTTCTTTAGCTGCCGTGCGTGGGGTGAAACTCCTTCCGACCAATGAAGAAAAATGCGATTAGGGTTGCCGCGCTGCCTCGCCGTGGAAAAGGTGAAGGAAAGGATTAAGTGAAGTAACCAGTAGTATCGAGGTCAGGGTTACTCAAATCACGGCACCTCTGCTCTAGAGGTCGGCCACGTCCTATATAAACCCATACTGTGGTAGATTGCTTAAACCGGCTTAACCCAGGTTTCAACCTAGACACTGCTAGTGAAACTCCTCCCGGCCAATGAAGAAAATGTGAAAATGCGATTGGGGTTGCCGTGCGGCGCCGATGTGAAAAAGGTGATGGAAAGGATAAAGTGAAGTTTAAATTATATGTCCAGTAGCCTCGCGGCGAGAGCTACTCATACCACGGCACCTTTGCTCAGGAGGCGGGCCATGTCCAATATACACTCATACTGGGGCAATATGCATAAACCGGTTTAACCCAGGGGTAAAACTTGATAGCTATGCATATCACGGTGTCTCTGCTATAGAGGCCGGTCACGTTCTATATACACCAATACTGGGATAATACGCATAAACCGGCTTAACCCAGGGGTGAAACTTACTAGTGGCGAGGATTCGTCCTCCTGGACAAAAGCTCCGTCTTTGTCACCACCAGGAAAGGTAGCGGCCACGACCACAAAATGCTAAAGTTGGAGACACTGGACCAGTGCAGTCTGGATAGGCAACCACCTCTCATCCGACGGGGATATGTTATATCCAAATCACTTCGAGGTTTTTCCGGTGAGAAAGTCCAAATCTGGACTGGATGGTCTGCCACCTCTCACCCGGCGGGGATATACTGATATCCGAACTACGTCGAGGTTTTCCGGTGAGAAAGTCCAACTGTAGACTAAACTGGTGCAACGAAAACCACAGTGTCACGCAATGCCGCCTTTGTGACCCAACGAGAGTATAGGCCCAAGTCCCACAATGCTCTGAGCCTCCATCGTAAGTGAGACTATCGCGAGAATCACAGGAGTAAATTCAGCAGGATCACGGGGCGATCTTGGTGGTAGGAGCGAACGAAGAAGAAGAAGGAGATCGTCAACTCCTACTAGCACTGCACATGATGATGATGACAACAATGATGATGATGATGATGATGATGACGATGATGATGGCTAAGATGAAAGAACTTTTGCTCTCTCCATTGACAGAAAGACGTGCTGTCGTTTAAAATCTAACCGAAATAAATCCATTATGCTTGTATCTATTCTCTTTGACCATTCGGGGGAAAATGGTATTAGCTAGGAGAGTAAGAGAGAACGAACGAACGAACGAGTGAACGAACATTATTTTCAAAGGGTTAAGAATTGTGCCCGTCTGACATTCTGCCCTTCATCATACAGCTTTCACTCATAGTCATTCAGCATTTATTAATGAGAATTAATAATCATGAAGACACAATTAAATGATTACATAAATAAATAATAAACTTATCTCATGTCCATACACTCCACACTCTGATTTATGCAACAACATGAAATAAGCTTGTATTCCTACATTCATTCAAAACTAACAAATTTATTGAAAAAACAGTATTAAAAAATTACAATAATCAAGCCATACTTTACTTTAGACTATGCTTAGGCAAGCATATAGTCCATATCAAACAGATGTTGACAAAGTATGAAGTTATAAGAAAGAATATTACTTGTAAGTTTTACATAAGTTGGTAGGGCATTCCAAAGGTGGGCAGCTGAGTAACAGAGGCTTTTAAAAATATCTCAAGCCTTGGTTTTGGGAGAATACAACTGCGCGTTGACTGTGTTTTGGGTTGGATTTGAAAAAAGACCACAGATAGGGTGGAGCATTGTGCGATAGAATTTTATGAATTAACTTGGCCTTCTTGAGAAGAAATCTTTTCTTGACGGGGAATATACAGGGTGTTCTAAAAGTTCCTCGACGCTTTCCGGAATATTACCATTAGTGGAACTTTTGGAACACCCTATATATTCAGGAAAGAGCTAAGAAATGAAGAAACAAAGTAATGTGGAGAACAGCGGTTGCCCAACGGTTTTTTTTTTTCTGTGTGTGCACCAAACCTTCCTTGACACTTTCCGAAATATATAGAGTGCTCCAAACGTTCATTTACATTTTACAGAGTATACAGGGTGTTCTAAAAGCTCCTTGACGCTTTCCGGAATACACAAGGTGCTCCAAAAGTTCCTTAACGCTTTGTAGAATTTATAAGGTGTTCCAAAAGTCCCGTGACACTTTCTGAGAGACCACTGTAGAAGACAAAGGCGGCTTCATTAAAGAAAGTGTTCTATTTTGTGAAGACATTCTCAAACGTTTTATACATACCTTACAGGACTCACTGCGAGCTGTCTCACCCCCCCCCCCCCCCACCACAAACCCCCTTTCCCGTGGCACGGCACACGTCAATAATGGGGGTTTCTCCCAGGTTTTGTTTAGCATACCTGGAGTAACAGGTGCGATTATGTCTGTCATCCACTGCTTCTGGATGTTTATATCTTGTGGGTGTTAGGAGGTGGGGGGGGGGGGGGGGGAAGAGGGTTATGCAAAACATTGTCTTTAATGTACCCCTACAGGAAAAAGTCACAAGGTGTCGGGGTCAGGGGATCTAAGGGGCCACAATATGTCTCCTCGCAGTGGCATCCATAAAGTACAGAGGAACATCTGAAGATTTGTAACACCCCGTATATTAAACATTCTCCGTTTTCTGTCAACTTTGGTATGCACTGTTGTAAACTGGACAGAGCTAAGAAATGAAGAAACAAACTAATGTGGGGAGCAGCGATTGCCCAACGTTTTTTTTTTTTTTTAGCGCGACCCTAAGTCAGCGTGACCCGCGATCCATATAATTAAAAACTAGCGAAATTCAAGAACTTATTTCAGTGATTATTATCGATTTTGACTGTTGATATTTTAATATTTAGGATTTGAGAACATAAAACAGGCGGATTTCTCTAAAATCTTGTAATTTTTTTTCCTTATTTTAACCAACTTACGAAACTTTTTCAGTATATTTTTTGGTAACCCAACCTCAAAACCACTATTTCCCCAACCCCTCACGGTGACCCTTTTTTGGATAATTATCTGAGGTCGGGAACCATTGTTATGGAGGGTCTTCAAACACAGGGTGAGGCACATAAAAAGCTACCCCAGACACATGCTAATAGCTTTCACAGTATAATTTCGGTTTTCCGTGATGAACGCTCTTCGATTCATAGAATGCTGGGGTTGATTTTATGTGAACCACCCTGTAGTTACACATTTCTGAATGTTGCCATGGCAGTGAGAGATGTCGTGTTTTGAATGACTGCTGACACACCTGCCAATCAGAAGGCTGTAACCTTCCGCAGCTCCCTGAAGTATGCTTAGATCTTTCATAGCGTCTTTTGTCAAAGCTCTTGCTCCAGTGTTGCTCACTTGCACGATCTGTCTGGCGTGCTCAATCAGAAGCTTGTACTGCCGCGGCATCTATGAGAAAATAAACCATACAGAATTTATGTGACGAAGTCAGTAGAGCTCTTGTTGGGTATTTTTTGGTGGTCTATTTGTTTATATTAGTATCTGACAGGTTAGGTTTCCGTGTGTTTTCTTACTTTTTTTTTTAAACGCACTTACAGTCTAGACCTGCAGTTCTTGTCTCTTGGAAAGATTGCTTTTGTGCTGCTTTTTATTTGTGGCACTATTTTTTCCCTCTCTCTCTCTCTCTCTCTCTCTCTCTCTCTGTCTCTCTCTGTTCCATGCCATTCTGGCATTGCTCGCCATTGATTTCCACAACATCTATCATTTGCTATTTCTATAAAATCTGTGTTGGACCGTGCTCCGTGCATTCTCTTATCCGTCAAGGATCTTGTTTCTTCGCCTTCCTCTGTACCTTTTTTCCCTCCAGTTTTCCTGCTGTCACTAGGTGTTCTAGTCCGCCACTTTTCAAAACATGTCCTACAAATCTGGACTACTTGTATTTAATGCAACGAAAATGACGAAACGTCGGTCTGTTTAGTTCTACCCTCTGTGTCCGCGTATTCGTTAGGAAGCTGATAATGTGACTTATCTGGTGATAATATGGTCCTTTCCTGGTTAAGAAAAATCATATCTTAAAAACTATGCTAGATAGAAACATGAATATTGTGGCATTAGATAGAAAAATGAATATTGTGGCATTAGACAGAAAACATGAATATTGTGGCATTATACAGAAATATGAATATTGTGGCATTAGACAGAAACATGAATATTGTGGCATTAGACAGAAACATGAATATTGTGGCATTAGACAGAAATATGAATATTGTGGCATTAGACAGAAATATGAATATTGTGGCATTAGACAGAAATATGAATATTGTGGCATTAGACAGAAATATGAATATTGTGGCATTAGACAGAAACATGAATATTACGGCATTAGATAGAAATATGAATGTTGTGGCATTAGATAGAACCACGAACATTGTGGCATTAAATAGAAATATAAATATTATGGCATTAGATAGAAACATGAACAATGTGGCATTAGATAGAAACATGAATCAATGGCATTAGAGAGAAAAAAATTAATATTATGGCATTATACAGAAACATGAACATTGTGGCATTAGATAGAAACATGAACATTGTGGCATTAGATAGAAACATGAACATTGTGGCATTAGATAGAAACATGAACATTGTGGCATTAGATAGAAACATGAACATTGTGGAATAGACAGAAACATGAATATTATGGCATTACGTAAACTGATTCTTAGTGTTTTTTCTCTGTACAAGTAGCGATGCAATCACCAGTATCAAAATGGCGTATATAAAGGAGAAAGCCCAGTGTGGTTTTTGGTATCACGAAACAAACTCGCCAGTTACAGTTAAACAGAGGTTCAGAAATGAGTATGGACGAGATCTGCCAGATGTTAAAAGCACCGAAGTAGGCAAAGCTTAAAGAGATTGGCAGTGTCGGTGACCTTGAACGAACTGATAGGTCTAATGTGAACGCAGAGACTGCTGACACTGTGCGTACTGCTTATAAAGATTGGATAATCTTATCTTATCTTATCTTATATCCTTCCCGTGCCGGTAAACGTCACATAGGGCTCGCAAAGTAGTTCGCCAATTTTTCCTGTCTTCGGCGAGTCTTTCAACACCATCAAAAGGATTTTATGCCTGTTAATTTGGCCTCTCTTAATAATGTCCTCTTCAAAGTTTCACGCCGTCTGCCGCTTTTTCTTCGGCCTGTTGTGTTCCACTTGATACCATGTTTTGGGATTCTCTGATCATTTCTTCTCATCAAGTGATCAACATATGTTCATCTCCTTTTCCTGATCACCCATGAGACTGGTTGTTGTTCAGTCATCTGTCTTATCTCTGCATTGTTCTTGAATTCATTCCACTTGATGCTGAGTATTTTCCTTAGGCATTTGTTTTCAAAAGAGTCTAATTTCGTTTCTATTTCTTTAGTTGTTTTCCAGCTTTCGCATGCATAAATGAGGGTGAATATTACATTTGAATTGAATAGTCTTAACTTGGTTTTTGTGCTTATAACTTTTGAATTCCATATGTTCTCAAGATTCTTGAAGATTGATGCTGCTTTTGCAATTCTGATCATAACTTCCTTTCTAGTGTCACCATCCTGGTCTATGTAGCTGCCAAGGTATGCAAATTGATTGACTTCTTCAATATTTGTCCCTTCTATGTGTATTTTTCCATTTTGATTGAGATAAATTTTCATTATTTTTGTTTTGTCCTTGTTTATTTCAAGTCCTATTTTGCTAGCCAGTGAAGACAGGCTATCTGTTTTTTCTTGCATGGAATTCACATTATTACTGATAAGAGTTATGTCATCAGCAAAATCAAGGTCTTCTAGTTGGGTCCCATGTACCCAGTCAATACCTGTGTTACCTGTGCAGCATTTTTTCATTATGAAGTCTATTGTAATCTCAAAAAGTAAAGGAGACAGTATACATCCTTGTTTCACACCTGTTTCAATTGGATAATACATAGCAAGAAATCGAGTTTCGATTAGGCGTTCTCTTAGCCGAGAGAAGCTCAGCCAATTGTCGAGCGCACGGCCATAACTGGTTGTGAACTCTACTTAAGTAATAGGTCATGCAAAAATACTTTCTAGTCAGTTCGAGTTTTGGTGGCTGGTGGGAGAGCTTTCATTGCATGCTTGGATTGTGTTATTCGTGATACTGCATGTATATCAGTATCAATTGTCATGCAGTAATTATATTGTAAGTATGATGTTTTCAGCGATGAACTCTTCGAACATCCCCTAACTAACTAGGTTTATGTGTGATGTTTATATATACAAACAAAGCAAGCATATATGTATATGTTGTGCGGATGTTAGTGGTTCTAGTACTGAGTTATGGTCATGTTTTAAGTTATATATACATTGATATTGGAGTTTTACATACGTAAGATTACTGATCCATCTAGAGGCGACTCTAGATGGGGAAAAAATCGGAACTGTTATGGAAACTTGCAACAAAACCAACCGAGCATCAGGGATACCAACTCCGAAGAACTCAGACAAAGAAGAGGGGCCAATTTAGTAGGCACAAACACCCTTGGTGAGGTCGAAAAGCTCGCTGAAAACAGGAAAACTTGGCCGACTACCATACGAGCCCTATGAGAATTTTAACGGCACGGGAAGGTTGTAAGATGTAAGAAGATTACTGATGTTTCCTCTGCAGACAACTCAGTGCTGTTATTTATGTGAGAATAGAACTGGTAGGTCTAATACGTTAAGCATATTCTCAGTCACAGTCAATCACCTGTAAAAAATGAACGCTGATTTCTTCTGGAGCTAGGGAAGGAAAGGTAGCCACCTGTCATACTGACAAGGTAGCCACCTGTCATATTGAAAAGGTAGCTATGTGCCATACTGACAAGGTAGCCATGTGTCATACTGACAAGGTAGCCACCTGTTATATTGAAAAGGTAACTATGTGCCATACTGACAAGGTAGCCATGTGTCATACTGACAAGGTAGTCACCTGTCATATTGAAAAGGTAGCTATGTGCCATACTGACAAGATAGCCACGCGTCGTTCTGACAGGGCAGCCATGTGTCATACTGACAAGGTAGCCATGTGTCATACTGACAAGGTAGCCATATGTCATCCTGACAAGGTAGCCATGTGTCATACTGACAAGGTAGCCATATGTCATACTGACAAGGTAGCCACGTGTCATACTGACAAGGTAGCCATGAGTCACACCGACCACATCACTTCCTAGTCTGCTAACAGATTGATGAAAATTTGAACACTTAACACCGTATCGCCTAAGTGTCTGCATGGTATAAAAAGGCTACCTTTTTTAAAAAACTAAAAGTAAAGCTTGCTCTCATTGTATTTTGTATTTAAAGTGACATACAAAACGCGAACTGAACTGGCAGGTCATCATATACGAGTTCATGTAGTAGGTCTGAAGTGACAGGTAAGCAGGTAATGGATTCCTGAAACATCCTGAGAACCACGAGACTTTCGCATTGTATAGAGATAGGGAACATTAATTTATGGTTAGTCTTGAAAAAAAAGTAAACAAAGTACTTTCGACGTCAGAGAAAGGAAAATAGTAGACAAAGTACTTCAGACGTTCAGTCATCAGTCATTTGCATGTCCCTTGCGGAACTTTGCCTCCCTAACAGCTCTCATGCAGGCCTCTCGGTTGTAACCAAGATGCTCTGCTGCTGATACGTCCATTCGCAGATCATCAACGATGTCTTGCGACCATCTTCACCTTGGTCTTCCTCTCTTTGTTTTTCCCATTATGTACCATTCCAAGACGGTCTTCTCTAACTTCTCATGACGTTTAATATGTCCAAAATACTTAAGTTTTCTCTGTTTAATCTTCTTTACTAATCAACGTTCTTCAATATTAAGTTGTAGTATATTTGTTATTTTTTGTGTCCGTTGTATTTGAAGGACTCTTTTATAACATTTACACTCAAAGGCATCAGACATTAGAAAAATAGTAGACAAATTACTTTAGACGTTAGATAAAGAAAAATAGTAGACAAAGTGCTTTAGACGTTAGATAAAAAAAGAGAGTAGACAAAGTACTTTAGATGTTGGAGAAAGAAAAAAAAGTGTACAACTTACATGAGACGTTAGAGAAAGAAAAATAGTAGACAAAGTACTTTAGATGTTAGAAATAGTAGACAAAGTACATCCAGCGTTAGAGAAAGAAAAACAGTGAGAGTATGTCCGCTACTCGAAGCATGAACTCTGATAGGACGAAATAAACCCCCTAAATGCTACAGGGCGACACACTATTTGTTTCTCACGTCTAAATTGCTTCGTCTACTGTTTTTCTAGGCGAATCATAGAACAGCTTGGTCCATCATAATCTTGAAAAAAAAATCATTCAGTTCAGTTACAACCTTACCGTAGTCAGTGTAACAACTGCGCCGTCTGTTTTTAATACGTAAATGCCAAGGATAACTACGTCCACACTGCAAAACAACGTCTTAACCTTGTTTTCTTCCGTTTGCAAAGTTCAGTATTAATGGAATGGCCTAATCTACTTAATTGGCTCAGAAAGATAAACAACGTATACAGCATAACTGTTAGCAAGCTCAATGTATCGTGGAGGTTCACTGTGTTACCTCGATGTGTTCAAATGTGGTTATCTGTGTAGTGACCTTTGACACTGGGAGAAAATTTAAAAGGTGAAAGGTCGTGGAAGAGTTTTTCAGCTTGTTGAAGCTTAGATAAGCATTTGCTTGTTTTATGGTGCTTGGTTCAGTAAGAAGAATATATAATATTTGGCTTCTTCTTCTTCTTCTTTGACGTCGTGGTGGTGGTCGTTCGTCCTTAAAAGAGCGTTGGTTGCGCTGTCTCATGCGCCTTTCGATCCAGCACATCCCACTTTGGCTCAAAGCATTTTCAAGGACGGGGCTGGTCTTCCTGCTGAGATCCCTATTCACTTGGACAGACTAACTGCTTGTTTACAGGGCCACCCCTTGGAGGTGGAGCAGGTATAAGCATCCTTTACAGGAAGTACCATGAAAAGATACAGTAATATCTTTCCACCATCACTCTCTGTCTGCCCATTCAACACACTCTTTCTTCATTCACGTGTGCTCTAAGAAAGATCTTTTTTCCATCAAGAAGAAAACAAACGGCAATGAAACAGAGAAACCACGCGAAATTTCGACCCCGAGTAACACAAAAGACTAGTTTCAGTTGATATTTCAACACAATCAGTCAGTCAGTCATTAGCGTGTCCCTTGAGGAACTTTGCCTCCCTAACAGCTCCCCTGTGGGCCTCTCGGTTGTAAATCAAGATGCCCTGATGCTGATGCATCCATTTGCAGATTATCAACGTTGATTTCAACACAAATACCATGAAAGGTTGGCTAGTAAAAACGATTAAACAGAGAAAACTTAAATATTTTGGACACATTAAACGTCATGATAATTTAGAGAAGACCATCCTGGAAGGGTACATAATGGAGAAAAGAAAGAGAGGAAGACCAAGGTGAAGATGGCTGCAAGACATCGTTGATAATCTGCAAAATGGATGCATCAGCAGCAGGGCATCTTGCTTGCAACCGAGAGGCCTACAAAAGTGCTGTTAGGAGACAAAGATCCGCAAGGGACATGGAAATGACCGACTGACTATGAAATTCCGTTGGTAAGGCTAAAGCGTGTTGTGCCACTAGGGAAGAGGGTGCAGCTGTCTGTACTGCACCAATTGAAATTCCGCACCGGCGAAACTACGCATATATTGATGACGAAGCAAACACCACACAGCTCTGCTTATTTCTACTGTAATTGTCGGCTGCGACCTGATGACTGTCAAGGGTATGTTTGAAGGTACTTGTTGTTTCAGAGTGTTAACCTGGCATATTTTTCGTTGGTCGAAATAGATATTTTGCACTTGGAAAGCTTCTTCTTTTATACAGCTCACAAAAGTATAAGTATTTTTCATATATTTGGATGTGCTGTCAGAATGTTCGTGTCGTGAATTGTACTAAAGACATCTTGTATGCCAAAGGTACTTCTAGGGAAAAAAAACAGTGTGTTTCTTAGTGATATGCTTGATGTCATTCTTGTATCTTGGACTCAACCTCCCATCCCCTGCCCAGAAGTATCATCCATTGCCCAGCCTCCCATCTACTGCCCAGAATACATGAGATTCAACCTCCCATCTATTGCCCAGCCTCCCACCCATTGCCCAACCTCCCATCTATTGCCCAGAATACACGAGACTCAACCTCTCATCCATTGCCTAGCCTCCCACCCATTACCCAGCTTCTCATCTATTGTCTAGAAGTATCATCCATGAATCTTGACCAACCTCCCATCCATTGCCCAGCCTCTCTTCTATTGCTCCGAAGTGTCACCCATGAATCTTGGACTCAACGTCCCATCCACTGGCCACAGGTGTCATATATCCATCTTATTCTCAGCGCCCTACTCTCTGCTCTAAAGTCTTACGAACTGTCTGTCGTGTGATCATGATTTGTCCTGGTTTTATTTTACTCCCATGTGGGTCACTGAAATAATTTCTGTGTCAACTGTGAGCTCGTTAATTAATAAAACTGTCCCTACTTCTGTTTTAACTACTTTTAACATTTTAGTATCACAGCTTTACTGGCGTGTCTTTGTGTATATTTAGTTTCACATATACTTGTACCCAAAAACGATTTGTCACATAATTTTCATAGTCCTTTCTTTGAAATTTAAATTTTTTTTGGTCAGTATTCTGCAACTTCTGTGAGACTTTATAGAACATCTGTAAGGTGTTCTGCAACTTCTGCGAGAATCTATGGAACATCTGTAAGGTGTCATGCAGCTTCTTTAATAGCTCCAGTGACTGTCTCTTTTCTTTTTCTTTTCAAGTTATAATATTCCAGCTGAGAACAGGACACTGCAGTCTGAAACACCATCTCACTGCAGTCTGAAACACCATCTCACTGCAGTCTGAAACACCATCTCACTGCAGTCTGAAACACCATCTCACTGCAGTCTGAAACACCATCTCACTGCAGTCTGAAAAACCATCTCACTGCAGTCTGAAACACCATCTGTTTCACACGATGAAAACTTCTCACTGCAGTCTGAAACACCATCTGTTTCACACGATGAAAACTGTCTCAAGAGAGTGAATGTGTCTGGGCAAAAAGAGACGCAGACAGCAAATTTTTTTCTATAGGAGTACCGGCTACAGAACCAACTCAGGAAAATGACCTGGTCAGTCCCCCCTTCCCCCCCCCCCCCACACATATACACAGAAACAGCTATATAGTGGTGCTTAAAACCAGAGACGAACGAGAGAGATTGGTGAGGATATCTGAGCGAACAGCCATGAAGAAGAAGACAGGCTACGGTGTGGCATATTTATTCAACGTCACATCCAGTTTATTTATGTTACTTTCAATGTCCGCTTCATCTGTTTTATTGATCCCCCTGTGCTTGAGTTTCGTTTATTTCTCAACATCATTCCAGGTTTGATGACCACGTGAACTTTCCAGCGAGTGCAAGGCAACAGAGAATCTACCCCCAAGTGCGATTGAAAGGGGCTCCAGAGTTTGAAGCACAAACATCGACAACATGCAAGAGACCACTGAACCTGACCTCAGATCGGAGACGCACTCCGAGCTCGACCAGACCTCCCGGGACACAACCCTGGTCGCTGAGTCCAACCAGGAGCCAGACGACACGGAGCTGATGGTGAAGGTAGCCGACGAGATCAGCACAGGCCCAGACGACAATGTGGACTACGATCCTTTCCTTGAGAACTCGGGCAGGGCTACTGTTCCGGGGCTAAACATGTCGCCGCCTCTTCACGGAGACATTCGGAGCAGTAGTGAGAAAAGGGATGTCAAAGAAGCCGTGTCTGAAGATGAGGAGCCGGAATGGCTGTTCATCGGCGGTAGCCAGAGGCATAAAACGTCTGGAACAAACATGTCGGCCGAAACATCTAACTTTATCATGAAGAAAAGGTCTGTGACGAGGATGAAAGATGGTCCTGAAACACCGGCAAACGCTTTCGTAGAAGGCCAAGATGGCAAATGAATTTCATTAACCTTCAATTCAGGCTTCAGGTAACGCCTGTTGTATTTCTCGCTCGCTACGCACTTTTCTTGTGTGGACAATTGCCACATTGGATATTATCTATAATTTTCTTTTGGCTTTGATTGCTGTGGGAAAAAAAATGGACAGACTTAACTTGGAACTCGCCGCAGTGAAACAAGTTTCCTTTTTGTTGTGAAACTGAAGAATCGTTGGTGACAATGAATTTCGTCTGCATCCTCAAAAGGCCATTACACTTAAAATTGTCGTTCCTCAATTTAGTCAGTAGATTTACATTAAAGGCTGTAACGGTTTATTTACGGAGTTTGTGTGTTTTATAATTAGAGGGTGACAGTCGTTAAGCAAGTTTTATGGGAGTGAAGACGCTGTCCTACAAGGCAATCAGCGACCCATAGATGATATGCTAGCGTCAGAGTTAGCGAACCATAGCTGATCAAGACCCTGTCCCACCTCTCCGTGGTACTCCCTAGCTTGGCTAACGGGGCAGGGATCGCCATAGCCCCCATAGTGGTGGAGTCTGATAAAGAAGCATTGCACACCCCCCTGCTTTTTAGCTGTACCCCGAGACTGAAAAAGTAGTTGCAATAACCCGCTCCCACGCCGATATGATGCTGTACCTCAACACCTCTACAGCATCGGCTGCAAAGAACAACATCTCGCAGTTACAAGGAGTTCGTACAAGAACAAGTACAAGCAAGTTTTGTATGGCCATACTCTAAGGCGGCCTTTCTCAACCATTTTATCCTCGCGGAACCCTTGGATTATAATTTTCAGGTAACATAATTTAGCACATCTTTAAAATCACGATGTGTTAATGTGATCTTGAAATTCAGTTTATAATACTCTGAGTAAAAGATAAAGTTAAAATCCCCGTTTCCATGCCAGTAAAGTATATTGAGGATACGGTGTTAGGTCCGTATACCCAAAACCATCGGCAGATGAAAGAGTGATGTGGCCAGTATCATGCTTGGTCGCATTTACCTTCCCAGATTTCTCTGGTGCCCATTTTTTTAAGAGGCTGGGTGCTCTTCGGGACCTTTTTAGTGTTTGAGTAAAATGGGGAAGAAATGTTTTTATGTAGATCGAGAGAGAGAGAGAGAGAGAGAGAGAGAGAGAGAGAGAGAGAGAGAGACTCCTCTCTCCTACCCCCAGTCAGTGAGTAACTGTCAGGGCTCCCTACTCAAACACCCAAAGTAATTCTGATATAAGGGTGGAGTGGGGTGGGGGTGTGGAATAGCCACCGGGCCCTTCTCCTTTCATCGGGCCTGCATCCAAAAGAGATTTTCACCACAAGACAAGGACTGGTATGCCACGTATAGGACAACGCTGAGCAGAGATGCTGGGTGAGTTGATGAGGAAATGACGGCCAAACAAGCACCAAGAGACTGGGCGTTGCTACACAAATACAGTTTTACTGTTACTTTAACCAGAATATTATAATATTATCAGAGACTGCCATCGATCTATTCAACGAAATGATGTACTGCATTTTCCAAGAAAAGCCAACATCTGCCTGCTCAAAAAGACGTCAAAGACGAAAAGGGGCACGTTCGTGCCTACTTCAATGTGAAGCACGCACAGATTAACAAGGAGAAGCAATAGAACATACTGCTGTTTGGACAGACCTTGACAAAAATAAAATGATAGACAAAGCACTTTTAGACATGACAGAAATATTATCAGAAAATTACCTGAGACCTTAACCACGAGCTCCGGTAGAAAGAGCAACCACCGAGCCACGAGAGAACAGTGCATTAATCAACTCAGATATCTCGCAGCCTACTACTTCACCGCGTGAAAGCTTCGTTATTTCCTATTTGTAGAAATAGATTAAGAGGTTTAAACCCAAAATATAACCTTCAAAAAGTTTTAAACTTAACTGATTAAGAGTTTTAAACCCAAAATATAACCTTCGAAAAGTTTTAAACTTAACTGATTAAGAGTTTTAAACCCAAAATGTATACGTCAAAAAGTTTTAAACTTAACTATACATCGCCTTCTCTCAGCCATTAACACAATTCCGAATCCTCAGTTCAGTTTCCAGACTTTGCTGCCGCCAATGACCATGTACTGGAAGTTTTTTTTTTTTTACATGTCTGCTCCTTTTGTAATTCTGGTATTCAAAAATGCTCTATTCGGCGAGACAAGATTCTCTGACGTCTCTATGAAGTCTACAGACTTTCTAGCTATATCTCCTGTGTTCACGATAACATTTCATTTAAAAAAAAAAAATCTTCCATGTGTTCTTCTGTTCTTCGTGGCGTTTTTTTATTGTACAAGTATGTTCATTCAGAAAACTTTATTCTCGGCTAATTTACTACTGCCTACAGTACACGGGACCGGCTAGCATAGAGTTTAGAGCACTCGTCTAGCTTTCGAATGGTTCGAATCCCAGCTGAGCGGGACTTTTTTTCCTCGACCAATACGGCCAATTTTACCCTCGTAAAATGGATACCATAGAAAATCTGGGAAGGAAAGGCAGCGAGGAAAGGAACTGCCCACTCTACCTCATACATTGATGGCCCAGCATAATGAGGTCTCTAATGCTTCATCCCCTACGGCATTTGCTATGGGACTACCTACCTACAGCACACGAACCAAAAACTACGTTCTGCCTACCCTCGCCTACTATTAGGCGTGGGATTTATACTGGCCTACTTTTAAGAATGGTGTCTAAGGTTCAGAGGTTCAAAATCAGACTCCGTCATCACAGCATTCAAGTCAGCCCCATATACGCTCCGCCGCGTGCCGCAGCATCCACCCAAGAGTATGTTTGCTAATAGCTCCCATCAAGTGTTGGTTGTTTACGATGTGTTTTCTGCCACCAGCCCGAATGTGTCCTAGTTCCAGCAATCTCTTCATAGCTACGTTGTTCTTCCATTTCCGACCTTCATTTTTCCGCGGTCTCTCCAATATGGCTTTACCCTTGTCCATTCTCAGCCTGCCATTTATTTTAGCCTGTCCAGCAAGTCCATCTGCCACATCATTGCCATGTAAACCGGCATGCCCTGGACAATAAAGCTACCTTAGGTTTATCACAGTTGATTGGCTTAACAGATGAAGCCATTCTTTTAGAAGCAATTTTCCCCAAACTTACGAAGCATACTCTGCAGTCAGTCACAAAGACGACGCCATGAACTACATCATGGGCAACCAGCCATGGTCTCTACACTGGCTTACTGTTAAATGCATTGTCTACACTCATCTACCGGTAAGCGCTTTGTCTACACTCGCCTACAAGTAAGCATATTGTCTATACTGCGCTGCCTACATTCACCTTTTGGTAAGTGCGTCGTGTAAATTCGTATACTAGTAAGAGTATACGTTTATAGACCGGTAAGCGCTTCGTCAACATTCGTCTACCAGTAAGAGCAACCTATATTCACCTACTGGTGAGCGCGCCGTATACATTCTCCTACTGGTAAGCATGTTGTCTACATTCGTCTACCAGTAAAAGCAGTCTACACGCATACTAGTAAGCGCATCGTCAACACTCGCCTACAGGTAAGCGTGCAAGGGACTCCTGTCCCGTATAACAAAAATAATCAAGACCTGAATTTTATTTATTTATTTTTTAAATACCGTGCTCAAAGATGGATTCTGTCAGTCCAACGAAAAAACCCCCCAGCTACATATAAGAATATAACACTTTCAAGATTTCGCTCGAAAAGGGGGGAAATATGAGACCCCCATCATCTTATCCCAACATCCATTCTAGACCGAATTTCCACGCGTAAAGTTTTTGTCGCCTGCCATTTTTTCTTACTCACTGCTCGGTCAAGTCTTGTGCTTTCGTTAGTCTTTATTTTCTTTTACTTCACATCCTTTCCGAGAGGCCTACAGGAGTGATGTTTGGGAGGCAAAGTTCCGCAAGGGACATGCAAATGAATGAATGAATGAATGCATGAATCACATCCTTTACATGACCAGTTTGTCTCTTTTTTTTTATCTCGTCTTCTTCTTCTGTGTTCAGTTTTATAAACTCACTGATCCAGACAAGCAGACGTGTCGCCTCCATAAATCTCCATGCCGGTAGTGAAGTTCTTCAAGCGCGTCTCCACATTTGTACATCCATGCTCTTTTTCAGTTGGCCACGTTTGGAGTCTTTTCTCCGAAGCCTATATAGAGACTTCCAGACACGCATACTGAGCGACACAATGAACATGCCAAAGATAAATCAAGCCGGTTCCCCAAGGCTGGTTCGAATCCCTGCAGATGTCATAGATCCATCGACTGACCTTCATTTTTACCAGACCACGCAGGGGTCAGCGTAAAATGAAAGAGCAGATCATTTGACAGACATGTTTTTTTTTTTTTTGGAATGGCAGTCTATGGATCATGCTGATATCACTAACGTTATAAGAGAATTTGATTGGGTAAAATACTTCACTGACAAGAAGAAATAAACGAACTCGTCTTGTCTTGTCTTATCTCCCTGTAACTACGAGATGTTGCTCTTTGCAGCCGATGCTGTGAAGGTGTTGAGGTACAGCATCGTATCGGCGTGGGAGAGCGGGTTATGGCAGGTAATTTTTTTTTCAGTCCCGGACCACAGCTAAAAAGCAGGGGGTGTGCAATGCTTCTTTATCAGACTCCACCACCATGGGGTCTATGGCGATCCTTCTCCGTTAACCAGGCTAGGCCTGTTTCTAGGGTACCAACGGGGAGGTGGGACAGGGTCTTGGTCAGCTATGGTTCGATAACCCTGACGATAGCATAACAGCTATGGGTCGCTGACTGCCTCATCGGACAGCATTTTCACCCCAAAGGAACTCGTAAACAAACACACAACTCCTGAGGACATCATCATTTATACAGAAAGAATGAACGAACCAGCCAACGAACATACTTTATTTTCAAAGGGTTAAGAATTGGGCACGCAGGCCCGTCTGACATTCTGCCCTTCATCATACAGCTTTCACTCAGTCACAGTCATTCAGCCTTTGTTAATGAGCATAATGATCATGAAGACCACATAAATAATAAACTTATCTCATGTCCATACACTCTACACTCTGATTTATGCAACATGAAATAAACTTGCATTCCTACATTCATTCAAAACTAACAAATTTATAGAAAAGCAGTATTAAAAAAATCACAACACTCAAGCATTTTTTAAACTACTTTAAACTATGCTTAGGGAGGCATATAGTCCACATCAAACAGATGTTGACAAAGTTTAAAGTTATAAGAACGAATATTACTTATAAGTTTTACGTGAATTGGTGGGGCATTCCAAAGGTGGGCAGCTGAGTAAGAGAAGCTTTTTTTAAACATATCAAACCTTGGTTTTGGGAGAATACAATTGCTTAAGCGTTGACTGTGTTTTGGGTTGGATTTGAGCAACGACCACAGATAGGGTGGAGCATTGTGCGATAGAATTTTATAAATTAACTTGGCCTTTTTGAAAAAGAAATCTCCTCTTGAGGGGTAGAATATCAAGATGTTTGTCCTTATTTGTAATACATGCTGCATGTTTGTCATCTATAAGATTTACTTCTCGTTTTTGAAGCGAGTAAAGTCTTTTCATGTTTGACATGTAACAACCACCCCAGAATGTGGAGCAGTAGTCCAACGGTGTCTGTGATACAGACGGATCATGAGCAGGGTAACCAGAAGAGTTGGGGTTTTGCAGAATACCAAGGAGGCAAAACACTCAGACTCATGGCTGGGGCTTATACAAACACCTGCTCAAGTATGTGCATGGAAACAGAGGCCATCACACAAACATTAAAATGGGTATTGACACAGAAAACACAGCGCATCGCTATTATTACTGACTCTCAAAATCTGTTAAGGAAAGTGGAACAAAAAGCTATTAGAAGTGAATGGCAAGAAATAATTAATAAATCTCGCATCAGATACATCACGTGGATATAACTGCCCAGGACATGCCGGAGTCGACGGAAACAAAGCCGACCAGCTAGCAACAAGTGACAGACCAGAGGGCCTCATCAAAATGGACAAATCGAACCTGTACAAATCCATCAAGCAACACCTCGACGAACAAATGCAAGGCAACTTCCTCCAAAGCACCTATCACATACGATTCAATGCGTTACACGTAGCCAAGGGCAGGGGTTGCAAATCCCAGCTAAATACTAGAACACGGGCAACACAACTTTGCAGTTATTTGCCTAAAAACACTGAAGGAAATCCTGATGTCAAAGGCTGAACACGTTTGAGCATCCCCCGAGTGTTAATGAGGCCCTGCTCGCCAGGAACAGCAACAGAACCAGGCCCTTTTCCCCCAGTTACATTTACTTCACTGACAACTGTGGGATCAGCGTCTTTATCAAGAATGAAAGTGCTGGGGGGTGATACTTGGTGTGGCAATGCATGAAACACTAAACGAAAGATTGATGTTACAGTCAAAGCAGAAGGGGTGTTATCAGTTTCTGTATGCTGATACGGATCAGGGGATCGGAACATCTACGGGGGTATCTAGTGCATGATCCTTCCTACGGAGCACCTATGGTTGTATCTAGGATGCATGATCCTTCCTACGGAGCACCTATGGTTGTATCTAGGATGCATGATCCTTCCTACGGAGCACCTATGGTTGTATCTAGGATGCATGATCCTTCCTACGGAGCACCTATGGTTGTATCTAGGATGCATGATCCTTCCTACGGAGCACCTATGGTTGTATCTAGGATGCATGATCCTTCCTACGGAGCACCCATGGTTGTATCTAGGATGCATGATCCTTCCTACGGAGCACCTATGGTTGTATCTAGGATGCATGATCCTTCCTACGGAGCACCCATGGTTGTATCTAGGATGCATGATCCTTCCTACGGAGCACCTATGGTTGTATCTAGGATGCATGATCCTTCCTACGGAGCACCCATGGTTGTATCTAGGATGCATGGTCCTTCATACGGAGCACCTATGGTTGTATCTAGGATGCATGATCCTTCCTACGGAGCACCTATGGTTGTATCTAGGATGCATGATCCTTCCTACGGAGCACCTATGGTTGTATCTAGGATGCATGGTCCTTCCTACGGAGCACCTATGGTTGTATCTAGGATGCATGGTCCTTCCTACGGAGCACCTATGGTTGTATCTAGGATGCATGGTCCTTCCTACGGAGCACCTATGGTTGTATCTAGGATGCATAGTTCTTCATACGGAGCACCTATGGTTGTATCTAGGATGCATAGTTCTTCATACGGAGCACCCATGGTTGTATCTAGGATGCATGGTCCTTCATACGGAGCACACATGGTTGTATCTAGGATGCATGGTCCTTCATACGGAGCACCCATGGTTGTATCTAGGATGCATGGTCCTTCCTACGGAGCACCTATGGTTGTATCTAGGATGCATGGTCCTTCCTACGGAGCACCTATGGTTGTATCTAGGATGCATGGTCCTTCCTACGGAGCACCTATGGTTGTATCTAGGATGCATGGTCCTTCATACGGAGCACCTATGGTTGTATCTAGAATGCATAGTTCTTCCTACGGAGCACCCATGGTTGTATCTAGGATGCATGATCCTTCCTACGGAGCACCTATGGTTGTATCTAGGATGCATGGTCCTTCCTACGGAGCACCTATGGTTGTATCTAGGATGCATGGTCCTTCCTACGGAGCACCCATGGTTGTATCTAGGATGCATGGTCCTTCATACGGAGCACACATGGTTGTATCTAGGATGCATGGTCCTTCATACGGAGCACCTATGGTTGTATCTAGGATGCATGGTCCTTCATACGGAGCACCTATGGTTGTATCTAGGATGCATGGTCCTTCCTACGGAGCACCTATGGTTGTATCTAGGATGCATGGTCCTTCATACGGAGCACCTATGGTTGTATCTAGGATGCATAGTTCTTCCTACGGAGCACCCATGGTTGTATCTAGGATGCATGGTTCTTCCTACGGAGCACCTATGGTTGTATCTAGGATGCATGGCTCTTCACACGGAGCACCCATGGTTGTATCTAGGATGCATGGTTCTTCATATGAAGCACCTATGGTTGTATCTAGGATGTATGGTCCTTACTACGGAGCACCTATGGTTGTATCTAGGATGCATGATCCTTCCTACGGAGCACCTATGGTTGTATCTAGGATGCATGGTCCTTCCTATGGAGCACCTATGGTTGTATCTAGGATGCATGGTCCTTCCTACGGAGCACCTATGGTTGTATCTAGGATGCATGGTCCTTCCTACGGAGCACCTATGGTTGTATCTAGGATGCATGATCCTTCATACGGAGCACCTATGGTTGTATCTAGGATGCATGATCCTTCATACGGAGCACCTATGGTTGTATCTAGGATGCATGATCCTTCCTACGGAGCACCTATGGTTGTATCTAGAATGCATAGTTCTTCCTACGGAGCACCTATGGTTGTATCTAGGATGCATGGTCCTTCCTACGGAGCACCTATGGTTGTATCTAGGATGCATGGTCCTTCCTACGGAGCACCTATGGTTGTATCTAGGATGCATGGTCCTTCCTACGGAGCACCTATGGTTGTATCTAGGATGCATGATCCTTCCTACGGAGCACCTATGGTTGTATCTAGGATGCATGATCCTTCCTACGGAGCACCCATGGTTATATCTAGGATGCATGATCCTTCCTACGGAGCACCTATGGTTGTATCTAGGATGCATGATCCTTCCTACGGAGCACCTATGGTTGTATCTAGGATGCATGATCCTTCCTACGGAGCACCTATGGTTGTATCTAGGATGCATGGTCCTTCCTACGGAGCATCTATGGTTGTATTTAGGGTACATGATGGGGTATCTAACGTGCATGGCCCTTCCTAACAATTTATATAGAATGTGGATTTTCAAGATGTGTTCTGGATTCAGGAAACTCTTTAGGAATGTACACAGTGGAAATGAATGAAGAGACTCAGCCTTACCTGATTTCTTGGTTTTTGGCCGTCCTAACCCCCTTGCTACAGATTTTGCAATAACATCATCATACCAAATTGTGAGTTAAGAGTTAACTCAACCCCTCAAAAACATGCTTCTCATTAGCCTCCACCACCATGAGAAATACTACAGACCCTGTCCTGTTAGCCAAGCCAAACATGGTACAAGCAGCACCGAACAAAGGAGGGGTGGTGAAAGATTCACTATTACATTGTAACACTAGCACAGTCAGTTTAGATCCCAGTGGTTATAGACAGATGCTGGAATAATGTACATGATCACAAGAAGATGCTGGAATAATGTACATGATCACTAGCAGATGCTGGAATAATGTACATGATCACAGGAACATGCTGGAATAATGTACATGATCACAGGAAGATGCTGGAATAATGTACATGATCACAGGAAGATGCTGGAATAATGTTCATGATCACAGGAACATGCTGGAATAATGCTCATGATCACAGGAACATGCTGGAATAATGTTCATGATCACAGGAACATGCTGGAATAATGCTCATGATCACAGGAACATGCTGGAATAATGTTCATGATCACAGGAACATGTTGGAATAATGTTCATGATCACAAAAAGATGCTGGAATAATGTTTATGATCACAGAAAGATGCTGGAATAATGTTCATTATCACAGGAACATGCTGGAATAATGTTCATGATCACAGGAAGATGCTGGAATAATGTACATGATCACAGGAAGATGCTAGAATAATGTACATGATCACAGGAACATGCTGGAATAATGTTCTTGATCACAAGAAGATGCTGGAATAATGTTCATGATCACAAGAAGATGCTGGAATAATGTACATGATCGCAGGAACATGCTGGAATAATGTTCATGATCATAGGAAGATGTTGGAATAATGTTCAGGATCACAGGAACATGCTGGAATAATGTTCATGATCACAGAAAGATGCTGGAATAATGTTCATTATCACAGGAACATGCTGGAATAATGTTCATGATCACAGGAACATGCTGGAATAATGTTCATGATCACAGGAATATGCCGGAATAATGTACATGATCACAGGAAGATGCTGGAATAATGTACATGAGCTCAGGCAGATGCTGGAATAATGTACATGAGCACAGGCAGATGCTGGAATAATGTACATGATCAAAGACTGATGCTGGAATAATGTACATGAGCACAGGCAGATGCTGGAATAATGTACATGAGCACAGACAGATGCTGGAATAATGTTCATGACTAAAGGGAGATGCTGGAATAATGTACATGATCACAGGAAGATGCTGAAATAATGTTCATGATCACAGGGATCACAGACAGATGCTGGAATAATGTTCATGACTAAAGGCAGATGCTGGAATAATGTACATGATCACAGAAAAATGCTGGAATAATGTACATGGTCACAGGGATCATAGGCAGATGCTGGAATAATGTACATGATCACAGGGATCACAGGCAGATGCTGGAATAACATATGTGATCCCAAGATCATAGACATATGTTGAAATAATGAACTTGTACAAACAACTGACAAAGGATCACAAACACAGACACATAACTTATATGCTCATGTGTACATAAAACAATGGACATGATCTGAAGCAACAGATTTGGAGCTAAAGACATGCTGAGGTAATACTGAAACCAAAAGAAGGTAGGAAAAATAGACATGCAAACTACAGAATCACAAACAACTTACACAGAAACTACAGACATACAGACAACTGACATGAAAACTACAGACATAAAAAACAACATACATAGATACCACAAACATACAAACAAAATATATGAAAACTGCAGACACACAAACAGCAGACATGAAAACTACAGACATACAGACAACATACACAGAAACTAGAGACATACAAACAAAAAAACATAATAACTAGACATATACACAACAAACATATAAAACTACAGACATACAAACAACAGACATGGAAAGTACAGACATACAAACAACAGACATGGAAACTACTGACATACAAAGACACCAGACACATATTTACAACAAAACAAGAAACAGAGCAACCACAGGAGCAACAATTATAAGCAACATTTACAGGAGAAGAAAAGAAATGAATATAAAGACACAATAATCTAAACAAACAGCTTTAATGCATATAACAAAACAGTCACTTCAAGAAAAAAAAAGTGACTCAGTATCAATCAATACAACACATTTCATTAAGTTCTTGAAAAACTCTCAAAGGCAGGAGCCACCTTGATTCATTTTGGTCTGCAAAAATTAAGAAGGACAAAACAAACCATTAATTTAGCACAGTTAAACAAAATGAGAAATACAAATGAATCATAGCACTCTATCTTTTGCAGGGGTTCATAAATTTTAGTGAAAGTAACACGAAGACAATATATATTTCATGACAAATGTGCAGCTGTTTCATTTTAAGTGCAAACTCCTTTCTTTTGTCCCTTTGGTGTCCAAGGCACATGGGACTGCTGGTAGCTGGAGAAATCCACTTTTGTTGGTCCTTCACTATCTTCTTGGTGCTTTTTAAGTAACTATAAATGTAAAAACGGGCCTAGGTCTGTTGCTGGACATAGGGAGCAGCTTCATTACACTCCAGGCATGCCCATATTATATTTGGTCTTTGACACTGGGATGACCTTCAGTGTTTCAGAGAAATGATTCCAAAGTTGTGTTGGCTGTGTCTTACATGTGATCTAGCATTTAGCTAGATCTCTCTTTCTGAACCTTAAGTGCCCAAGGCACATGGGGCTTCCACAAGAGTTTTCCACAAATGCCTGTCCCTTGCTTTTTTTTTCCACTCTTGCCCAGATGAGCCCTCTATTGCTCAACATCCTCTCTGTTGTTCTTCTCCATGTCTCCTTTGGTATATCCTTACTTCTGTTCCCCTGTGGTGTCCATCTTGGTGTTATTTTTGGTAATGAGTCGTCAGTCATCCAGAGCACATTATCCCAACCATAACCAGCATCTTTCCTCAATAATTGCTGTCAGTGGCTTCATCTGCATTTCTGCCAACAGGATGTTATTTCTTACGGTGTTTGGCCAAAATATTCTTATAATTCTTCATTAACATTTAGTCTGGAAATAATTTAGCTTGTTTTCTATAGTTTTGGTGATTTTTTGTTGAGATCTGCATTCATCACTCTTGGCTACATGTAACACAGTGAGTCATTTGTGGTAGGTGCTTTGGAGGAATTTACTTTGTGACTGTTTCTCATGTTGTTTGATGGATTTGTATAAGTCTGATTTGTCCATTTTGATGAGGCCCTCCAGTTTGGCTCTTGCAGCTAGTTGGTCAGTCTTGTTGTTTCCATCAACTCCAGCATGACCTGGACAGTATATTAATGTGGTGTTTTTGACGTGCAATCTATCAATTATTTCTAGCCATTCACTTCTTCTGGCTTTTGTGTTCCACTTTTCTCAGTAGACTTTAGGAATCGGTAATGATGGTGAATCTTTTAAAGTGCAAGCTGTTGCTTGTAAATAGTTGAATATCCTTATTTATGGCGAGGAAACTCAACAACTTGAACAGCTACCATCTATAAGCTTCACAACCAAGTCACAAAGGAACATGACAACAACCTGATTAGCCCAGGTAAGACTACTGCTGTATACCCTGTGATCAGGGTGCTCTTATCAGACAATGTTGTGAAGAAGTTGGAACACAAGCATCATATTTGACCTGGAGTGGGTCACAGTGAAAACCTGAAGTGCACCCAGAAAAATGAGCTTTTTGGCTGGCTCCACCACCATGCAGGCTTCCACAACCATTTTCCAGTTAGCCAGAATGAGGCTGTTGCTAGCAGCAGCAATGGAAGAGGTCAGTCAGTCAGGTTCTTGGCTATCTCTAGTTCACTGGTTGTGATAACTGTACTATCACACAAGTATGGTCATATTTGCTGCTTAAAGATGAGACAGATCCTGCTATGATTTGCTACGGTCTGATCCAACATAATCTCCTCACCCACCACAATGACATGAATAGCAATGACAGACACAGTATAAAGGTAAAGTTAACCCTGTCATGCCTTAAAGGCAGATATGGATATTGTGTTAGTGCATACATTTTCCCTGACCTGTTAGCATGACAGAGGGTGATGTGGTCAGCATCATGCCTGGTTGCCTCTCCTTCCCCAGCTCCAGAAAACATCAAGTGCCCATTTCTACAGCCAGGTGATTGGGGCACTTTCAGCTAGATTCAAACCCCTCTCCCTTCACAGTGAGTGCACTAACCACTTCACCACTCAGATGCCCAAAAACAGTATACTGTTGCTGAAATTCTATGTAGATTGAAATCAACCAATTGAAATTTGTTGCCAAAGAGAATACACAGGGTCACACCAAACCTTCCAGATAATTCCAAGTATATATAAATATACAGTGGAACCCCAATTATCTGAGGTAATGTTGACTGACATTAAACATCATGATAATTTAGAGAAAACTGTCTTGGAAGGGTACATAATGGGAAAAAGAGAGGAAAACCAAGGTGAAGATGGCTGCAAGACATCGTTGATAATCTGCAAATGGATGCATCAGCAGCAGGCCATCTTGCTTACAACAAAGAGGCCTACAGGAGAGCTGTTAGGGAGACAAAATTCTGCAAGGGACATGCAAATGACACTTTATATGATACAGTATCACTTTAGGAATACACATTTATGCATACTTTTGTGTACTTGTCTTTTCTTCTTCCTCATACACCTCTCGGTGCTGAGGAGACAAGTCTTGACAGGGTTCGGTGGTGTGCTTCATATAGTGGGATATTTAAAAGTTTCTGGAATCTCCTCCCTCCACTTCTTGCGTAGGCAACCAAGAGAATTTTTACTTACATTATTTATTATACAGTGAATACATACAACAGTTTTAAAAATAAAAATAAACACTGTTGCAGTTACATTTTACTATGAATAGTATGTCTCACACAGAAGTTAAAATGATAACAAGTAACAAAAATGAATCATTTTGTAATAAACATTATCACTGTCTGGTTTTCTTTTGTTTGTTTCATAGGAGTTCCTCATTTCTTTGCCACAGATAATGTGGAATCTCTCTCTCTCTTTTTCTTGTGTATTCCCACAGATGAGAGTAAAATATAAGGGACTAAAACTGGATAATCTAACACAAACCTGGCTTCCATAGAGCACAGCACTGATCACACAGCACACTCAGAACTGGCTAGGGCCATCTCCCTGGCAAACAGGACTGCCACAGCAAACAGTGTAATACTCTTCACCATGGACCTGGCATGTGACAAGAAACAAAACAGTGAACTTGTGGCCATGCATTTGCCTGTCTCTATGTGCTTTACCTGCCTACCTGGTGCATTAATAATGCTTTTTTCTTCTGTGCTATATCTCATACAAGCCTCATGATTTTCTGATCAATGATATTCTGTTATAATAAGGTTTTCATATCTTTGTTCTCTGATTCTACCTCAAGGTTTCAACATCTGTTTCTATGCTACGTAAGCTTTCATATCTGCTACTGAGAAACTAAAGGTTTTCATATCTTTTATTATGTAATATCAAGATATTCATAATTCTAATACTCTGTTACATCAAGGTTTTCATATCTCCTTTATTATGCTACATCAAGGTTTTCATGTCTATATTATTTTGCTACATCAAGGTTTTCATATTGCTATTATTATGCTACATGAAAATTTTTATATCTGTTACTCTGTTACATCAAGATTTTCATATCTTTTACCATACTACATCAAAGTTTTCGCTTCTTTGTTACTATTCTACATAAAGATTCCCATATCTCTGTTACTAAACTACATCAAATTTTTCATATCTCTGTTATCACGCTACATCAAATTTTTCATACCTGTCACCATGCTACATTAAAATTTTTACACCTCTGTTACCATGTTACATCTAAGTTTTCATATGTCTGTTGTTATTTTACAAAAGCTGAAATGACTAGAAATTATTCCATTTTTATAACAGCTCTGAAATATTAATGAGCTATTCTCATATCAGCTCGACTACGCTTCATGCAACATATGCCAATGAAGCTTTTTATCTGTATATAGTGAATAATTACATCTGCTCAATGTTTTAAGGCTACATATTAGGTTTAGATCATTTTATTATTATATTACTATTATATTATTATTATTGTTGTTGTTGTTGTTGCCAAAACTAGAAAAAAAAGAGAACAGAAAAAAAGTTGTATGCATCCATTAGCTGCTGATCTGGTTACAAAGAAGTCAGATTTCTTGAAAAAAGAAAAGTAGTCTTACATCTGCTGCCAGTGAAGATCGGACAGTGTCTTAGGTTTCTTGACATTATTTTTATCATTTATGATTTACTCAGAACTAAATAACCAATCTAGACTCTGTTCTGATTCCTTCTTTCGTTCAATGATACCAGGAAACAGACAAGTGAGGAATGCAGTGGAGCTTAATGTGGTACCTACCATGATGGAGCCTGCTAGGAAGAAGCCTTGTGCAAAAGCCTAGATTTTTTTTCCTCTTCTTCTTCTGCGTTCGAGGTTGTTGGTCAAATCAGATCTTGATCCCTGTTGACATGGCAAAGCCTGCAGTCCTCTCCAGATCCTGATAGGAGCCCCCAAAGCTTTTGCCCCAAGCTTGTATCTTCTAGCCATGTTTCATGCCTCAGGTCTGCATGGTTTGGGCAATCTAGATAACGAGCCTAGATAAAGGGTATGACAATGGCCTGTCTTTTGTTTTTCTTTTTAACCAAGGAAATAAATTAAAGCCATTCCTGTCTGTTATCAACATTGTGAATATTATCATCAACATCACTTATTAACCATTACATTATCACTATCAGTTCATCAACATCATCATCAACCCTTATCACACTGAATAATACCAACATCACCAGTCACCATGAATATTATAATGATCATCACAAATCACCAAGGATATTACCACAATTAAATACTATGAATATTACCAGGAATAATCACCAATCACCATGAATATTATCAAGATTAATCACCAATCACCATGAATATTATCAGGATCAACCATAAATCACCATGAATATTATCAGGAATAATCATATATCACCATGAATGTTATCAGGAATAATCATAAATCATCATGAATATTATCAGGAATAATCATAAATCATCATGAATATTACAAGAATTAATCACCAATCACCATGAATATTACCAGGATTAATCATCAGTCACATGAACATTACCATCATCACCACCAATCACCATGAACACAAAATCCAGTCAAACAACTTTGTCGTACCCAGTTTTGTTTTGAATGTGACCTTTTCCTCTGGAAATCATCAGTCGCCATGAAAACTAACATGATTAATCACTGAACAAAATGAACAAAGCATTTGGTAACATGGTACCTGAAATAATCTTAACACAATTATCTTAGCAAAAATGAGGCATATCAGTTGACATGGGAAATCTGATGCTTAATTTTGTAATATTTCATTTATTTGCCATTAATCTACCAATAATTGGGTCGAGCTATAGAGGAAGGGTTGGCTAGGGGCAGGGGAGGGAACTCCTCAATTCACAGAAGATATCTCTACATCTGTTGTAGTTTTCATCTGTCTTCTTTTGTCTCCTTCCCTGTGTACTATGCAATATTCCTCTTCTTCTTCTTCAATCTCCCTGAAATTGCGAGCTGGTGCTCTTTGCAGCCGATGCTCATATCGGAGCGGGGCCAGGTCATGGCAGTTACTTTTCAGTACCAGAGTGCAGCTAAAAAGCAGGAGGCATGCAATACTTCTGCGGTAGACTCGACTACCATGGGGACTATGGCAATCTCTGTCCTGTTAGCCAGGCTAGGTATGTTACTGGAAGTGCCAATGGAAAGGTGGGACAGGATCATGGTCAGCCACGATTCACTAACCCTGACACTAGCATATCAGCTCTGAGTCATCCACTGCCTAACTGGACAGCATCTTCAGTCCCCCCCCCCCCCCCCCCCCATGTACAGTGTCAAGGGACAGGATGAAGATGCTGTCCAGTTTGGCAGTCAGCAACCCACACATGACATGCTAGCATCAGGGTTGACAAACCTTAGCTGTCCAAGATTGTCTTACCTCTCTGTTTGTCCACCCCACCTCTACCCCCATAACAGACAGCCTGTTTAATGGAGCAGGAATCATCACAGTCCCCATGGCTGTAGGGTCAAACTCCTTGCTTTTTGGCTCCAGACAGAGACAGAAAAAGAAAGCCAAGTTCCCAATCTGATACAATGTTGTGCATTGGTTGCAAAGAACACCAATCCCATAGTTCCAGGATGATAGAAGAAGTATAAAGGGAGCAAATGATACATTTTATTATATAAATCTCTTTGATTGGAGAATACTAACAGATGTTTTCCATGGCTTTCTTAACCGTATTGAAATAAAGAAAAACATAAGAACAATACTCAGGCCATATCAAATAGGCATGATACAATAATGAAAACTGTACTCAGGACATGGAAGAGAAGGACAATAGAGAAAAAAAATTATGGCAATGATATAAATAGGCGTACAACATTGGGAGACTCAGTCAAGCCAGATGCATTTAATATGAAAACAAAAGGACATAACAAGATTCTGATACAGTGCTACCCTGTCTGAAGAAGATGGCACATTCTATGATAGTGAATCAAAAGAAAGCTAGAAATTACACAAAACTTTCATTTAGTACTGGGAGAAAAAAAGAACCCTATTTTTCAATACAGTCCCATTAGCACCCACGAAACTGCCTGAATTCCAGGGGCGAAAACTTTGTTCTGACTTCTCAGCCACGTCCCTTGTGTGGTTCGCGCAGGGCAGTTGATGTGATGTCAGCTTGCCAAGCTTGTCTTGAACTTTTTAACCCGGATGTAGAGTTCAGCCTTGCACATGCACTTATCACTCTATACTGCAGATATGTATATATCTGAGGGGTTCTGACCTTTGAATATGTCTGCAAGGTAGTCGCCACCTTGACATGCATATTCTCAACCTGTTGCTTAGCAACGGTGGCGCTGTATGTTTACTGGTGTCACTAACCTTGATGCTAACAATTTTTGTACTAAGTGATTTTTATCTTTTCTTTCAGATATTTTATTTGCATTTTTCTAACTTTAATTTCATTCACCCTTGTAAATAAAAGGAAAAAAAAATGTGCTTATTTTCTTCTAAAACCGCCGGCATGATAGGTAAAGGCTTTAATTACTGTTCTTTGGGTAGATAATGCAAGTGAGGTACTGCAAAATGCATTACAAGGCATGAGGGCGTGGAGAGGGTGACAGAGGTAGAGAAGGAGAGAGATAGTGAGAGGAGAGAGAAAAAGCGAGAGCAGAGACAGAGAGCGAGAGAACAACGGAAATTATGTAACATTTGAAAAAAAAAGTAGCTGATATAATGCCAGAGGTGAAGCAATTTTGCAATTTTATACACATCCCTCCTGTCTTCCATTTCCCCCCTCCCCAAAAGAAAGAAAATAATGAACTTCTCACAAAAAAAGTAATAACGGTAGACTGAAATGTATGGTTCTGTTTATCACGGAGAGAGTGTGAGAGAGAGAGAGAGAGAGAGAGAGAGAGAGAGAGAGGGAGGGAGGGAGAGAGAAACGAGAATGGCATAAAACGGGATGAGAACGTATAAATGAAGAACATACACTCCAGTATTTCTGGAAAGCCGATGCCAAGTGCCACACACATAAAAATACCACATCATACAAAGACACGAAAAATGAGAACTGAGAAAGATGAGCACAAAATGCCCATGTTCTTACAAAAACATTCACGTTAGTATCACAGCTATAAAAGAGGTTAAGACGAACATTCCATTCCGACTCCTCCGTTTTTTTATTATGTGATCTAGATTCCATAAACGACAAATTTATACGAATTCACATAAACCACATGCTCAGTGGATCAAGGTAAATCATTTAATCCGAATTAACTGTACATCCCTACTACTGCCATGTGTTATGTTTAATCTTTCAGTAGTGCGAAATATGTCCGAGATCCTAACTACTTCAGTAAGATCTATCAGCTGTAGTCCTACTTCCAAATATCAAGGATTCTAAGAACGATTTACCATTTAAATGGATCGTTGTACACGGTCTTGAAAAGCCCAAAGGTAGTTTTATCGGTGGCGGATCCCATCTCAAATATTATTTACTGGCTGCAAGGCGAATTTAGCCGCAGGAAAACTTTTAGAACGATTCGCAGCTTCCAACAAGATGACGGTTATTTCTGCCGGTGTGCAAAGTCTTCATGCACTCTGGTGTCAAAATGTTAAACGCCGCTATAAACATTGTCTGAGCATTGACTCCTATTTGATAAGCAATTTCGCAATTTTAAATTGCTGTATAAATATATATAGGTAAATATATAAGAATAAGAAACACATATTTGAGAAAACTATAGTGCAAGCCAAAGAGATCATTTAATCCTTTTTGGCATACTGTTTCTGCAAATTCAAAACGAGGCCCCAAGAAGAAGGAAAGTTTTGTTAAGAACGTCCTTTATATTCCAAATATCCCTAAATGTTTATGTTGAAACTGTTTTATAAGATTAAATAAAAGTCTTAGATTATTATGAATCCATCAATTCGTTCGGACAGCTATTAAGACTTGGAGAACTTGTTGCACTATTTGCTAGGCCGAGGAATGTGAAATGGAACAAAATGAACACATTGCCATGGTACGTCGTAAGTTTCAAACATGAAATTTTAGCAATCAAAACCGAGTTAAATTGTTACGTAGGGATCTCGTTCCAAGACTTCTGCGTCATATTTGTTGACGCTTCAAGGCTTATTGATTGTTTATTCGCATCACAAGGTTCTGCGTCTTCTATTTTGTGCTATCAGAAGTTTCGTCTCCAGATTGTTTGAGGCTGTTAAATCGTTGTTCTATTAGTGATTAAATCAAGATGCTCACTAATGTCTTCTTCTATTACATCAGTGGAGTCTGAGTAGTTTGTTAGATCCACAACTTCTGTTTGTTGCCAATACAAGCAGCTTTTCACTCTGAAAAGTATGTCTTTATCATGTAAATTAGTCTCTTTCAGGGATTCAGTTCATTACCCATTGTTTACCCTGTCGTAAGCTTTCGTGTAGCCTATAAAGCAAATATAAAGAGTCCCTTTCTTATTTCCATACAGTCAATGCGACGATTTCTGGCAGACTGAGTTACGGCCTTTCACACATATACGGCCGAGATCCCATGGGAAAGTGGGATAAATGGCCAGACCGGTCCACTAGGGGTAACTGAGACCGTGCACATTCAGATCAGATAGTGCCATTCCGATAGGCGTAGGCGGTCGATCCCCGGGGGTCTCGAATCAAGTCGATTGCTGTTTCCCTGCCAAACCATGCAGCCAGGCCATCCGGCTATTTCCGTCTTCTCCGTCCCCCCTCTGTCTTTTACCATTTATCTTTCCAGTCAGAACCAGTTCTTCGAGACCTTCACGTCTGCTGATGTGTCCGAGAAACTTTTGTCCTTTTTTTTTTCTTATGTACGACACACATTACGCTTATTAGTTGCTGTGGCGCTGCCAGCCATGCAGTGCTACACTATTCACATCTAAGTTGTAATATAGTACTGTACCTCATGTGTATGCATGTGGGCGTGCATGTACTTTTTTCGTGTATCGTTGAAGTTTTTACAGTATGATTCTTTATTTCATGTGTTGTAATTAATTTTATATATGAGGAAAAATTGGAAGAAGTGGAGAGTTTTGAATATCTTGGATCACTACTAACTAATAATGGAGATACAATGAGGGAAATTAAAAGGAGGTCGTCTATCGCTCTTCAGAAAGTAAAATAACTAAAGAATCTGTGGAGAGGAGCAGACAGAACCACAAAAATAAGATTTTTAAGGGCATGCATCTTTCCCATCGCAATATATGCCTGTGAGACCTGGACACTTAACAAAACAGCTGAGAAACACATAAATGCCTTTGAATGTAAATGCTACAGAAGAGTTCTCCAAATGTCGTGGACACAAAAAAGAACAAATATATCTATACTACAAGAGCTTAATATTGAAGAAGACTGGATAGTAAAGAGGATTAAAGAGAGAAAACTTAAATATTTTGGACATATTAAACGTCATGATAATTTAGAGAAGACCGTATTGGAAGGATACATAATGGGAAAAAGAAAAAGAGGAAGACCAAAACGAAGATGGCTGCAAGACATCGTTGACGATCTGCAAATGGATGCCGCAGCAGTAGGCCATCTTGCTTACAACCGAGAGGCCTACAGGAGTGTTGTTTGGGAGGCAAAGTTCCGCAAGGGACATGCAAATGAATGAATGAATGTAATTCATTTGTGAAACAACAACTTGGTTTGACATAAAACAAGGAGTCCGTCAGGGGTGCATGTTGTCTGCTTAAACTTGTATACTGAAAATATGGGTGTCTGAGTGGCGAAGTGGTTAGTGCACTGGTCTCTCATGGCGAAGGTCGGGGGTTCGAATCTGGGCGGAGGCACCCCCCAGACACCCATCTGTAGAAATGGGTACCCGACTTTTTCTGGAGTTGGGGAAGGAAAGGCGGCCAGGCGTGATACTGACCAAATCACCCTCTAGTGTGCTTGACAGGTCAAGGAAAATATGGGCACTAACACCATATCCCTATGTGTCTGTAAGGCGTGACAGGATTACCTTTACCGTTACCTTTTTACTGAAAATATAATGAGGAATGTTAGAGAAGATGTAGACAAAAAATATTACGATGCCATAACAATTGGAAGTTATGAAATATCAGAGATTAGATGTGCTTATGACACAGTATTACTGTCCACAACACACAAACAAAAAAAAAAAGAAATGAAAAACTAATTATGTCAGTCTGTAAGAACAGCGAAGAGCAAAACCTCTATCTTAATGCGAAGAAAACTAAATTGATGACAACTGACAAAACAAATAAGGCAGGTGAAATATGTATCAGTGAGGAAAAATTGGAAGAGGTGGAGAGTTTTGAATATCTTGGATCACTACTAACTAATAATGGAGATACAATGAGGAAAATTAAAAGGAGGACAATTATCGCTCTTCAAAAAGTAACACAACTAAAGAAGCTGTGGAGAGGAACAGACAGAACTATAAAAATAAAATTTATAAGGGCATGCATCTTTCCCATAGCGACATATGCCTGTGAGACCTGGACACTTAACAAAACAGCTGAGAAACACATAAATGCCTTTGAATGTAAATGCTACAGAAGAGTCCTTAAAATATCATGGACACAAAAAAAAAAGAACAAAGTTATCCATACAAAAAAAACTTAATACTGAAGAAGGCTGGCTAGTAAAGAGGATTAAACAAAGAAAACTTAAATATTTTGGACACATTAAACGTCACCATAATCTAGAGAAGAGCGTACTGGAAGGGAACATAATGGGAAAGAGAAAGAGAGGAAGACCAAGGCGAAGATGGCTGCAAGACATCGTTGATGATCTGCAAATGGATGCATCAGCAGCAGGGCATCTTGCCTACAACCGAGATGTATACAGGAGAACTGGTATGGAGGTTCCGCAAGGGACATGCAAACGAATGAGTGAATGAATTCGTATTTTGCTTCTAATTTCCTAATATACAATATGTTACTATTTGTGAACTCTACTTAGTAGCTGACCTCCACCTATAACGGCCAACATACGGCCAGATGGATAGTTTCAAATGCGGGCCTCAGTCCGTGCATGACTGTATTTCTCATTTATCAACTCCTACATAACATGATTTCCCTTCTTCGGTTATTTTGGTCGAAATCTGAACGGTTGATCATTAAATTTCCTTAGGTATTTTACTTCTTATTCTCCCCTGAGTGAAACTGTATTCTACGAAATGTTGAAACAAACTGGATATACCGATATAGTCCAGGGTCTGAACCAACAGGAAAGATCCCTAATGTGTAAAGGGAAATATTAATCATCTCCATTATGAAAGCTAACAGATTATAGTGACTGGGTCAGCAGGAAGAGTGGAAGAGAGACGCAAGCCAAACTGGCAAAAGTAGGGGGCGGGGCAGATCAAGGTAAAGAAGGGGAGACAATATGGATGAAGGAGTAACAGAATTGCGAGCAAGCTGTGAGGAGAGAGAGAGAAAGAGAGAGAGAGAAAGATAGTAAGAGAGAGAGAAAGCCAGGAGGACGAGATGATAAGAGACAGAGAGTATCAGTAGTAAAAAACTTTACAGGCTTGGAATACTGCGAAAGTACGATGCTAGATAGATAGATAGATAGATAGATAGATAGATAGATAGATAGATAAGAGTGGAGAGAGAGAAGGATAGACAACTAGAGAGAAAGGAAGGGGGCAGGTGGGAAGAGAGACAGAGTGATAAAGACAGGGAGCACGGGGAAGAGGGAGTGGGGAGGGAGAGAAAGAAAAACAGGAGAGCAAGAGGAGAGAAAGAAGGATGAAAGCGAGAAAGAAAAACGGGGGTAAGGGCGAGGGAGTGAAACAGACAGAGAATGGGAGGGGGAGGAGAGAGAGAGGGGGGGCAGGGGAAGGAAGGGAAAAAGAGAAGGACAGACAACAAGAGAGAAAGACAGGTAGCCGGTGGGGGGGGGGGGGGGGAAGAAGGAGAGACAGCGAATGAGAAAGACAGAGGGCAGGGAGAAAGGTGGGTGGGAGAGAGAGGCGGCATGGGGGGAGGGAGGGAAGGACAGACAGCAAGAGAGAAAGACATGGAAAGGGGAGAGGGAGGAAGAGAGAGGGAAAGACAGGTGAAGGAAAGGAGAGAAAAAGGAGAAACAGGGAGAAAGAAAGACAGGTGGAGGGAGGAAGGGAGAGAGAGAGAGAGGGAAGGACAAACAGCGAGAAAGAAAGACATGGGAAGGGAGAGAGAGGAGAGACACAGAGAGAGAGAAAGACAGGTGAAGGGTAGGAGAGAGAGGGTGAAAGACAGATGGAGGGAGGGAGAGAAAGAGGAGAAAGAAAGACAGACGAAGGGAGGGAGGAAGAGATGAGAGACAGCGAGAGAGAAAGACAGGGGAAGGGAAAGAGAGAGAGGAGAGAGAAAAACATATGAAGGGAGGGAGGGGCAGAGAGAGGAGAGACAGGGAGAAAGAAAGACAGATGGAAGGAGGGAGGAGAAAGAAAGACAGATGGAGGGAGGGAGGAGAAAGAAAGGCACAGACGGAGGGAGGGAGATGGGGGAGAGACATCGAGAAAAAAAAACAGGAGGTGGGGAAGGGGAGAGAGAGAGAGAGAAGGTGCAAATTAAAAAAGAATGATAGAAAAAGATTACTCGAAAACCCCATATAAATGGATGAAGCCGTAAACAACATAACTTCCTAGCAGAAAGCAGGCGACCTAGAATATATTTCTATTTTTTTCCAGCCTTTAATTTAATTATTAAATAAAATTGCGAATAATGACATCCACCAGGCGGGTCGTTACATTTTTGGTTTCGAGTTAATCCACTAATACATGCATGCTGTAAGATTAGGCTTTTGTGGGCCACAGATTTTCTATTCCTGGTAAAGTTTATTTATATTTTAACCGAAAAAAAACCTGACGAAATGGCATCTTTATCCTACTAATTATCTTCCATGAACTTCCCACTGGAGCCCGTAAAAATACAAGAACAGGACTAACTTTAAAAAAAAAGATAGAGATTATTATTATTATTATTTGCAGAATTTATTTTGCATGTTTTTTTTCAGCAGTATTATCATGTCAATCGTGAATTTTCTTTTGAGATTCATCCTATCCCACAATGCCGTACTCTCAGTAACAGGCCTAGCCTAGCTAACGGAACAGGAATCGCTATAGTTTCCCCATGGTGGTGGAGTCTGCAAAAGAAGCATTGCACAATTTCCCCCCCCCCCCCTCCTCCTCTTGCGTTTTGGCTCCTCCCATAGACTGAAAAAAAATAGCCACCGTAACCCGCTCCCATCAGCTGCAAAGAACCAGGTGGAACCTCACAGATAAATTCACATTTCATCTTCAACTGACCTTACCTTTCCTCCACAGTTATAATCTCAATACAGCACTCCCTTTCCACTAAGCACCCATATGTACACTTTCTTCACCTGTCACTGATACTCTAAGTCTTTCACTCAGCTTACATCTTACATGCTTCCCGTGCCGTCATGCGTCATACAGGCCTCGACGTGTGTCCACTTCGAGGTGCTCTGTTCTCGGCGAGCTTCTCAATCTCATCGCGGGACATGATGTCAGTCGGCTCTCTTGTCAGAGGTCGGGCTCGTTTTTTTTTCTTTTTCTTTTTCCAGATGTTTCCAATTTGATGGCCTGTTTTGTGACTCTCTGTTTCCTCTCGTCACGTGGCCTACATATGTTCATCTTCTTTTCTTGATCACTACTGATGCTTTCTGCTGCATGCTCATTTCTCTTATCTCTAGTTTAGTTCTAAATTCGTTCCGTTATAATCTGATATTCTTAGACATTTGTTTTTGAATGCTTCCAATTCGCCTTCTATTTCTTTTATTTTTTTCCCTGTTTGCAATTGCGTTCACTCCAACTACATTTATATAACCTGCTCTGGCACATCTTTGTGTCAGCTTTGCTGCCATTATACAAGTATGTTGCAGAATCTAGTCATAGAGGTCATCTGTTCTTCTGCAGAGGGTTTACTAAATGGGCGTGGAAGCAATGTGTCCTCTAACGTGTGGAGTGTTGTAAGCGAAAATTCTACTTCGTGAGCCAAAAGAATCACTGGCATTAAAATTTTGCGCGAATCAGTAACAAATTTCATGGTTATAGCGCATGTTCATGCTCTAGGCCAAAAAAAAAATCTTTGCGTTAATGGCTAATAATTTGTGCGCCAGCTCATTGTTAGCGCTGCTTAGAGGCAACATTATTCAGGAGGAGGGTCTGGACTGACTATCTATCTATCTATCTATCTATCTATCTATCTATCTATCTATCTATCTATCTATCTATCTATCTATCTATCTATCTATCTATCTATCTGTCCGTCTGTCTGTCTGTCTGTCTATCTGTCTGTCTGTCTATCTATCTGTCTGTCTGTCTGTCTATCTATCTATCTATCTATCTATCTATCTATCTATCTATCTATCTGTCCGTCCGTCTGTCTGTCTGTCTGTCTGTCTATCTATCAAGTCATCACAAGATTTACTAAGAGTCTTGCAAGGAATCTGGTACTACATATTAGAACGCTGTTAATACGACTGACTCTACTATTTTTTTTTTTTTTTGTTGGCAACACCATCGGGCAACACCATCGGGGCATTCTACGCTCTTCGATCCGGATGTGGTTCTAGTTAGTAGCTATTCATACGCGTGGTTTAAACGTGAGTCGGCATTCTGCTCTTTAGCGTAGATTCACACATCTATCGATAATCTGAGGCTTAAATCTTACTCTCACAACTTTCAGTTAGGATATGGATGTCGCTGGGTTTTCTGTATTAAACAGACATTTTATTTGAGGCTTTGTAAATATGGTCAAACTGAATAAGCGTTGAGTAACACCAGCAGTAAACGTAGCTGATTAGTATGAAGAAGAGATTGAAGTATAGAGAAATATAATTTGTCCTGAAAGTTACTTGTTGCTATTTACGGTAGCTTTACACTGCAAATGTTTGTATTTACTTCCATGTGTTAATGAGAGCAGTACATGCATCTTGAGAAACACATAAAGTGCATTTGAATGTGAATGCTACAGAAGAGTCCTTCAAATATCATGGACACAAAAAAAAGAACAAATATATCCATACTACAAGAACTTAAAATTGAAGAAAGTTGGCTAGTAAAAGGATCAAACAAAGAAAACTTAAATATTTTGGACATACAAGTATTAAACGTTATGAGAATTTAGAGAAGGGTAGATAATGGGAAAAAGAAAGAGAGGAAGACCAAGGCGAAGACGGCTGCAAGACATCGTTGATAATCTACGAATGGATGCATCAGCAGCAGGGCATCTTGTTTACAATGGAGAGGCCTACAGGAGAGCCTAGGGAGGAAAAGTTCCGCAAGGGACATGGAAATGACTGACTGACTGATATATATTGAAAAAGAAAACGGGTCTTGATCAAATGAGGCTTATGGGGGTTATGGCGCTAAGCGCCCATGTTGTCCTAGGCTTGTTGGGAGAACTAGAGGGTGTAGGGGTCAGTATTAAGCCTGGGTGTCTTTGCTTTCAGCACCGACCAGGTGCTGAGGCTCAGGACTGTGTTACCTGGAGCGAATCGCGACAAAGAATAAACTTTTACAACATAGAGGAGAAATCAAATGTAAAAGTTACTAATAAGACAAATATGTCTTTACAAATTAGAGAAAGGAATCAGTGCTATTAGACACACATAAAAATGAGAGTAATATGGGAGAAAGATTAAAGGAAAGAAATGAGGAATCTGACAACAGAAGAGCTATAAATGAGGCTCTTTCTTTCAAAGATCACTCTTTCATGCACGACGCATCAGCCACACATACACACAAACAGGTTATGCACGCATATACCACATACAAAACGCCGTACCGCGTTCAGAGAGAAAAAAATGAGACCACGTGAGCTATTCTTCTTTATATATGAACAACAACAGCTATTTGTCATCTGAAATTCAATAAAACTCAGCGATTGTTTTTTAGTCCTTACTGAATAACCAAAATTTATCAAAATTCAATTACACAGAAAGGATAGATTGGGCGACGGTCTCATCACGTTGGTCTGCGTTCCCCTGCCGAAGTCTTCCCAGAATGATCCGTCACCGGAAATGACTTTTCAATAGGCGGTGTCCTGGAAAGAAATACCATCCATTTTTTTTTTCTGAGGGGTTGAGGGGGGGGGGGGGGGGGGGAGGGGGAGATTCTTTCTTTCTTCTGTCTTCTTGACATGACTAACAAAACTCACACTGAAGTCGTCTTTCTTAACTCTCCTCCAAGCCTGAAACAAACGATTTGGTTATATTTTGGAGGCTTATTCAGTCTCTCTCGTTTCGAAATTATTATTATTGTTATTATTATTATTACTAAAATCACCACCACTGCTACTACTAATAATAATATTAACAATAATAGTGATAATAATAACAACAATAAGTTGCTATTATTATTATTATTATTATTATTATTATTAGTAGTAGTAGTAGTAGTAGTCGTAAAGTCACCAAAACCATAGAAAACAAGTTGAATTCTTTCCAGACTAAATGTTTATGAAGAATTAGAAGAATATTTTGGCCAAACACCATAAGAAATAACATATTGTTGGCAGAGATGCAGATGAAACCACTGACAGCAATTATTGAGGAAAGACGCTGGCGATGGTTGGGACATGTGCTCCGAATGATTGACAACTCACTAGTAAAAAACTAAAAATAGCACTAAGATGGACACCACAGGGGAACAGAAGTAAGGGTAGACCAAAGGAGACATGGAGAAGAACAACGGAGAGGATGTTGAGCAATAGAGGGCTCACCTTTGTAAGAGCAGAAAAAAAGTCAAAGGACAGGCATTTGTGGAAAATCCTTGCGGAAGCCCCATGTGCCCTGGGCACTTAAGGTTCAGAGAGAGAGAGAGAGAGAGAGAGAGAGAGTAGTAGTAGTAGTAGTAGTAGTAGCAGCAGCAGCAGCAGCAGTAGTAGTAGTAGTAGTAGTAGTAGTAGTAGTAGTAGTAGTAGTAGTAGTAGTAGTAGTAATGTTCCTATTATTATTATTAATATTTAAGTAATAAAACACGGCTCTGAGTTATGTAAAAATCAACTTTATGGGACAGGGTTACGGATAGATCCACTTAACGTATGTGAAGGGGCTTTCTTTTCTGATTTCATAAAATTCTTTTCAGCATTTGCTTTTCTTCTTTTTTTCCAAACGGAGCGCCTGTTTCTGGAGGTCATTTCACACAGCTGGAGGTCATTTCACAGAACCGGAGGTCATTTCACAGAACGAACTGGAGGTCATTTCACAGAACTGCGATTTCAGGAACACTACCGGGTTGGGGTATATCTTTTTTTTTTTTAATTTGCTATATTGCTGATGATTTTGTTGGTAATTGCGTTGATCGAAGATGCTACAGCTATACACAGCAGTCCTCACGCAAGCGCATGTTCATGACCGCGGTTTCGGTTATCCGCGGTTTCGGTTATCCGGGGTTTGAAAATATTTAAAAAAAAAATATAATTAAAAAAAAATTAGAAATTCATTAATTAGAAATTCATTAATTAGAAATTCATAAATTATGTACCCACCTGCCCTTCTCAACTATTTGCCAACACAGTTACGCTACAGAGTGCACGACGTAAACAATATCTACGCTCATGGTAACTCTATATCATCATCATCAACGTCATCATCATCATCATCATCATCATTATTATTATTATTATTATTATCGTCATCATCATCATCAAGTGCCTTCTCCAGATCGAAGGTTGATGGTAATAAATCTCCAGTTCCCTCGCTCCATCACCTTGATGGTGCACTCAGTCAGGCTATGTCCTATGCATTCTCGTATATTGTCTTCCCATCTACATCTCTGTCTTCCTCTTGCTCTTTTTCCTTCCACCTTTCCTTCTAGTATGGTGTCTTTAGTATATTATTATGTCCTTTGACATGGCCAAAATATTTTGTTTTATTTATCTTTATTTCTTTGAGAAGTTCATATTGCACTTGGAGCTGTTCTAAAACTTGTTCATTTATTCTTATCATTCTCCATGTTATATGACCTAGTTTTCTGTAGAACCACATTTCTCCTGCAGTAATCTTTCTCTCCATCTTTTTTGCTTAGAGTCCAGGTTTCCGCTCCATACAGTGAAACAGAGTAGATATAACATTTTACAAACCTTAATTTTGCTTTTATCGGCAGGTTCCTGGATAACAGCACTGTCTTCATGGTGTAAGATAACAGCACTGTCTTCATGATGTAAGATAACAGCACTGTATTCGTGGTGTAAGATATCAGCACTGTCTTCATGGTGTAAGATAGCAGCACTGTTTTCATGGTGTAAGATAACAGCACTGTCTTCATGGTGTAAGATAACAGCACTGTCTTCATGACGTAAGATAACAGCACTGTATTCGTGGTGTAATATAGCAGCACTGTCTTCATGGTGTAAGATAGCAGCACTGTCTTCATGGTGTAAGATAACAGCACTGTCTTCATGACGTAAGATAACAGCACTGTCTTCATGGTGTAAGATAGCAGCACTGTCCTCATGGTGTAAGATAACAGCACTGTCTTCATAGTGTAAGATAACAGCACTGTCTTCATGGTGTAAGATAGCAGCACTGTCTTCATGATGTAAGATAACAGCACTGTCTTCATGGTGTAAGATAACAGCACTGTCTTCATGGTGTAAGATAACAGCACTGTCTTCATGGTGTAAGATAACAGCACTGTCTTCATGGTGTAAGATAGCAGCACTGTCTTCATGGTGTAAGATAGCAGTACTGTCTTCATGGTGTAAGATAACAGTACTGTCTTCATGGTGTAAGATAACAGTACTGTCTTCATGGTGTAAGATAACAGTACTGTCTTCGTGGTGTAAGATAACAGCACTGTTTTCATGGTGTAAGATAACAGTACTGTCTTCATGATGTAAGATAACAGCACTGTCTTCATGGTGTAAGATAACAGCACTGTCTTCATGGTGTAAGATAACAGCACTGTCTTCATGGTGTTGAATGTATGTTTCGTCATTCCTATTCTTTTTTTTTATCTCCGCCTCACATCACTCATCTTCATTTAGCGATATCGCTATAACTATTGTACAATGCTTTGCTTAATTAGCTTTATATGACCCTAAAGCGAATAAGCAGTGATGCTGGCATTTGTGTCAAATCAAAGAGAAGTCTTAATGTGTCTTAAGGTAAAAAAAAAAGCTAAAGGTAATCCTGTCGTGGCTTAGAGGCACATAGGGATATGGTGTTAGTGCCCATATTTTCCTTGACCTGTCAGTACACTAGAGGGTGATATGGTCAGTATCACGCCTGGCTGCCTTTCCTTCCCCAACTCCAGAAGAAGTCGGGTATCCATTTCTACACCTGGGTGACTGGGGTGCCTCTGGCCGGATTCGAACCCCCGACCTTCGCCATGAGAGACCATTGCACTAACCACTTCGCCACGCAGAAACCATAATGTGTCTTAACATATATAATTTTTAATTAAAAATGTATCATCTCTCTCTCTCTCTCTCTCTCTCTCTCTCTCTCTCTCTCTCCCTCCCTCGTCCCTTTCAGTGCCCAGGACACATGGGGCCGCTGTTAGCAATAGATTTCCACTTTTGTCGATCCTTTGCTATATCTTCTTTATTGTCTCCCATCTCGGTCTTTTGCTTACCAGCATTTTGTCTGCTGTGCGACTCAGTGTTTCTTTAGAACGTCCTATGCTTTTTAAATTTTTTTTTTTATGGAGGGGGGAGGAGGGTCCTGTTTAGTCTATTTCAAACCTGCTCGTAGTAAGGATTTATCTGTCATTCTCACAATGTGACCAATCCATTGCCATTTTTCTCCTTTGACGACAGTGATGTAATGCCCGTCTCTCTTAACAGGATTTCGCTATTTACAGCATTTGATCTTACCTGGATACTTGGTTTGGAAGGCATGCTTGCAGTTATATGTGCCATTTTCCCAGCATTCTCTTCCACTTATTAAGGCACTTTTGAATGCATTACTTTAGAATAACCTGCATTTAGTTTCCCGGGGTTATTTTCTTGGGTCAGCAGATGTGGTTGAGCGCAACCCAAGCGTGTCTGACTTTCATTGCTCTTATTCCTGCTTCTTTACTACTGTCTCTTTCTGCTGTTATATACTTCCGGGTTGTTATTTCCTTGACTTCACAGGCTGGCATGTAGTTCACTGTGACTGTGTCTGATGACTTCAGTATTTGATCTTTTTTTACGTGTGTTAATTCGTAGTGATACCATAAGTAACCAAGAACTGCAGCAGCGAACAGGCCAGCAACCAGTGGAAGACGACATCCTAAGAAGAAGATGGGAATGGATCGGACACACCCTACGGAAATCCACATCCAGCACTACAAGGCAAGCCCCAACATGGAACCCACAGGGTAAAAGGAGGAGAGGGAGACCTATGAACTCCTGGCGCCGAAGTCTGGACACGGACATCAAAATAATGAACCAGACATGGAGACAGTTGGAAAGAGTGGCCCAGGACCGAACTGCCTGGCGAGCTCTTGTTGGCGGCCTATGCTCCACGAGGGGTCAGAGGCATAGATAGATAGATAGATAGATAGATAGATAGATAGATAGATAGATAGATAGATAGATAGATAGATAGATAGATAGATAGATAGATAGATAGATAGATAGATAGATAGATAGATAGATAGATTAGATAGATTTCGTAGTGAAAAAAAAACTGCTCCTTTTTTTTGTTGTTGTCAGTTCATCTTTTCTTGAATGTCCTTATAGTTGTTTAAGAGTAATGTCGTTCGTTCTGAATCATACGTATGTATATGTTTTTAAAAATGTATACCATATAGGATTCGGTAATCCGCGGTTTCAAGCATGCACGATGACGCCTGTCACCAAATGGTCGCGGATTAAAGGGGGCCTACCGTAAATTGTTATCTGTATTGTAATTTTATCTATAATATGGTTGAATAACGTCAAGTCTTAATAGAATGGTAATTATGTGAAAAATTGTTATTCAAAGAAATGGCTCCGTGGAGAAAATACGCCTGGTATTTCCATCTTTCATTTTTATCTTCATCTCAGTTAAAATATGACTTTCTTGGGAACTAAAACTCTTGAGATCAAAGCACAGGGAAATGGCGACGGACAGCTTGTGGTAAGAAAATGACAGATGAACAAAGACTGAGACGAGAAGCGAAATGGATCCCTTGGGGAGAAGAATGATAGGGCAGACCCACAGACCAGCTATCCACGGGAAAGTTCATAGTAGTGCAGTGAATGTATTACGAGGAGTGTTCAGAAAGTAATGCACCGAATCGGTTTTTTTCCTTCAGCTAATAATGAAGATAGAAGCATGAAATTTTGCACAATTTAAATATGGCATGTGCCGATTGTGTGAACCAAAAACATATGGCTGCCCTAACCGTTGAAATGGCGCATGTTAGCAACTTGTGGTATAAGCAGTGGATTGTGATAGAATTTCTCGTTGCAGAGAAGGGAACTTTTGTGAACATTCACAAGCGTTTATGTGATGTGTATGGAAGTTTTGCAGTCGACAGGAGTAAAGTCAGTCTCTGGTTTCAGAGAATCAAAAAATTAGTAAGTAGAGATAAGGAGTTGCATGTTCGGCCGCGCTGTGGACGTCGTGCCATAGTCACCAAGACAGAAATGTTGAAATGTGCTGAGGGCATTATTCTTACTGATAGGCGTATCACTGCTCAACAATTGGCCTTAAAGCTGTCAGTCAGCAATTGTAGTGCAAATTCAGTTATAAAAGTTCTTGGATTTTCTAAGGTTTGCACAAGATGGGTTCCTCGAAGTCTCACAAATGACTATCGATTGCAAAGGAAACAATTTCTTCTGAATTGTTGGAGCGTTTCAATGATGATGGAGAGAACTTGTTGGCTAAGATGGTAACAGGTGACGAAACCTGGGCACATCATTTTGAACCTCAGACAAAAAATACAGTCAGTGGAGTGGCATCATCCGCAATCATCACGAAGAAAGAAATTCAAGACAACTCCTTCAGCTGGAAAGGTCATGATCACTGTCTTTTGGAACATTGAATGTGTAATTATTGTGGATGTTATGCCAAGAGCAGAGACAGTCAACTCGCAAGCTTACATTAAGAGATTGAAAAAACTCAATAAACTTCTTCGCAGAGTTCGACCACACAAGAATCCAGCAGACCTGCTTCCCCTTCACAACAACGCGCGCCCTCACACAAGTCTGGCAACACGGGAAGAAATCACCAGATTGGGTTGGACTGTATTACCCCATCCGCCCTATAGTCCCGATTTGGCACCCTCTAAATTCCGTCTGTTTGGTCCACTTAAAGATGCACTCCGAGGGTTAAGATTTGAAGATGATGAAGGAGTGATTCATGCAGCGAAGAAATGGTTACACAATCAAGAGAAAATCTGGTACGGGCTAGGAATACACGCACTTGTTTCGCGCTGTTGATGGAGATTATGTTGAATAATATCGATGTTTACATGACATATTCATGTATATTGTGTACATGTCATGCTTTTTAAATAAACAGCTCCCGAGAAAAACGATGTGGTGCATTACTTTGTGAACGCCCCTCGTATTATTATTATTATTATTATTATTATTATTATGTGTGAATAGAAGGAGAAAATGGCGAGGCAAAGATTGGATGTCATAGATTTCAGTGACAAAGTTTAGTCAGATATCTGACCTGTCCCGGTGTGATTATCAAAGAAGCGGACGATTAATTTAAAGCATCCGGATTAAAAAAAAACTATGGTAGCTTAAGTAAGTCCGCTTTGTTTTTAAACTAAAACCTCTGTCTCCACCTTCTTCGTCTTCTTCATGCCCTTGCAACACAAACATTGCTTGCTATTACTGTGGATTTAAAAAAAAATCTTACATTAGTACATTCAGGTTTTAATGGAGCTGTTCACCAAAACCCACAACAAACTGCTGCCAACGTTGCAACCATTTTTAGGCAAATGTGAAAGAAGAATAAGAAGATGAAGGAGAAAAAGAAGAAGAGGGGGAGGAGGAGGAAGAAGAAGAGGAGGAGGAAGAAGAAGAAGAATAAGAAGAAAAAGAAGAAGCAGCAGCAAAAGAAGAAGAATAAGAAGAAGAATAAGAAGAAGAAGTTATTTTATAACAAGAAAAAAAAATCCCAACACATCACAAACACGTTTATCCGCCTGGCTCTAATGTTTTTTTAGTTACTTCCCTTTTCGGAAACCCACCCTCTCCATTCGTTTTCCGGAAATTCTGACAGCCTCTTACTGCTCAAGTTACCATAAAGAGTTTTGTTTCTGAAAACGTTGCTTTAATGGGTTTAAAAAGGAATCTTATTTGATGACGGCCAGACCGCGACGCCAGGCAGTTTTTTGAGCGCTCAGTCTTTGCCGGATGAAGATGTAGACAGATCGATACTAAATGGTCGACTGACGTATGTCCGCAGTACCCACCCCGGGGTCGTCCGTTTGTTGGAAGTTATATTTAGGGATCGACTGATCGGAAATAAAAGTTGACAGTGACTGATAAATAAACAATTGAATTAGATTAATGAAAGACTGAAGGAAATGTGGCGTGAATGCAGTTTTAGTTTTAACTCTTCTGGAGTGAATTCAGTTTTAGTTAACCCTTTTAGAGTGAATGCGAAAAGTATGTGGTTTCGTTTTAACTCTTTTTTTTCTTTATGCTGGCTATCTTGATGGCTTTACTTAAGGAAAAAGAAGTAACTACACCTAAATGGGTTCACTCCGTTTTCTTTTCTTTTTTTTTTGTTTAGATTCAAATTTTAAAATTACTCTGTAAATGAAATATAAACCTGTGGTTATTTCTTGGTTTATAAACGTTGTGTCTGTTATAACTGAAGAATGGGGATCAAATTCTGTGTAGTCACTGGTGTTCCTTGTCAATAATCATTCCTGCTCTCTTTGACACTCTTGCCTGTTCATTTATATTATTAATGGATTTTGTTTCTCTTGGCCTCGGTTTATCTTTCCGAATGGCAGAGTTTCCAGACGGGTCAGCGAGATCACTTCTTCGTCCTGCTGAAAATAAGAGTTTGATCTTTTGTTCCCTTCAGTTTTCTTCTGTTTACCAGGTTCGACAACTCACGTCTCTTCATAATAGATAGAAGGCTTTTGATTGTCTTTTCCTTGAGATTTTAGCTGGAGATGATCTTTTGTCTCCTGTTCTGCATCTGATTTTTATAATTACATCAATAAAATAAGTCAACATTCACTGGATATGTAATGATAAGAGGAGGGCTTGAAAATATCATATCAACGTGGAAGACAAAAGGGAAAGAGACAGGGGAAGATCAAGAGATTTACCGAAAAAATCAAGGACGGTCAAACGCAAAGACACAATAAAAAGTCACCAGCTGGGCTTTTGGAAAACATCAAGGGCCGACATCTATAGAGAAGCACGATCACCAGCGGCTAAGGGGCACGGCAGTTGATGATGATGATGATGACGATAATGATGATGATGACGACGATGATCATGATGATGACGATAATGATGATGATGATAATGACGACGATGACGATGGTGATGATAACGACGACGACGATGATGATTATGATGATGATTATGATGATGATGATGATGATGATGATGATGATGCAACCTATTTTATGGCTTCCTGATTCATTTTTTTTGACTGCCCACGGACATTTGTTGCAACTTTTTCTAAAACCTTATCTCTGTTGCTTGCGGTTTCTGCTTGATTTCTTTGTTCCTTGCTCCCCAGACTAGAAATCTTCACATAAAACAAATCTCCATACAGCAATACAACGCTCTATCACACTTCTAAGTATTCTCTTATTTCTTAACGAATTCATGCTTGGACAGTTAGGAAAATGGCTTCTGATATTTTTTAACATCAACTCTACGGAGGTTTATCCGAATTTGTTGTTACATTATTACGTTAGGATGTCTGGAACTTAATGTAGAGGGACATTCCTGCACTGCACAGCTATTTATATATGTCCTAGTTTTGTTTTCTTTAAATGCAAGCACCAGAGAGAAAATCAAGACGTTTATTCACTGAATCAGTTTGAAGTTAATGAAGTACCACACAAAAAAATTAGACTGGAAAATATGTGGGTTTTCTAGCAAATAAGGTGTTATATCACGTTTTATCTTCATCTTTTTTTTCTTTTTGTTTTTGTCGTTTTTTTAAATTTACTGTCCCTAATGAAGATCGGTGGTAGAAACACTGCTGTTATTGAACCTTTGTTTTTCATTTCTAGCAAGGCTACATTTGTTCGTTCACGTGTAGCATTTTTATTTACCTTCGAAAGAGGTTTAGAAATCTGCGTTATCTGTTTGCAAGCTTCAGAATGTTTGTTACTTCTGCTATACCGTATGAAGCAGGTACAAAAGTAAGATACAGTGATCTAAATGATTCATTGGACATAGTTAGGGGTGTTTAGGGAACATTGAAATAGACACATTCACAAATCTCGGCAGCATTAAAGACACGGAAGGTGGTACAAAAGCAGATATTATGACAAGAACTGGAAAGGCTAGAGTAGCATTTCTACAGCTGAGAAACACCTGGAAGACCAAGGGAATATCCCTAACAACAACATTTAGACTGCTCAATACAAATGTCAAATCGGCCCTGTTGTATGGTCCAGAAACATGGACAGCATCAGCCAAAAGTACCAAGAGACTGCAGACCCTTGATAACACCTTCCTAAGGAAGATCTTTCAGATTAGATGGCCAGATATCGTCAGTAATGAAGAGCTGTGGCAGAAAACGAACCAACCAACAGTGAAAGAAATGATAACGAAAAGACGTTCGAGATGGACAGGAATACAGTTCGTAAGCCTACCACAAATATAACCAGGCAAGCTCTCACCTGGAATCCCCCCAGGGAAAGAGGAAACAAGGAAGACATAGAAACACCTGGCAAAGGAGTCTTGAAACACAAATTAAAAAAGGTCGACTACATCTGGATAGAAGAAACAGCCCAATAAATGGAAGGCCCTTGTTGATGGGCCTGTGCCGCAGAAAGGGGCAAAGAAGCGAGAGAAAGAGGCGAGTCCAAGGATTTTGTGTGAGAATTTCATCTGTGGAATCGCAGACGGTTAACACATTTGAGTGTTTATGTGTATATGTGTGTGTGTTGGGGGGGGGGCATAAGAGGGGAGGGAGAAAGATAAAGATGGGTCACCTGACCTGCAGACGCGCGTGATTCCTTTGCTCGTTCTCTTGAATCTCTCAGACCTTCCTTCACTCTCCGTTCTCTGCAAATTAAAACGACGAGATGTTCGTGCTGTCATCTTTCTGACATTGTCTATTACTCTTTACCGCAGCGGAGTTGAAGAAAGGGCACTGTGTCTGATGCGGACTGGGTTACGGCAGCTTTTTTTTGCTAGCGGAACCTGGTGTTGTCTTAAGACACAAGCTTCCATGTAGGCTCCATCAAGATCGTGGACTGTGGCAAGACCAGCCTGGTTAACCTGAATGAAGGAGCACAACCCCCACAAAGATGATAGTAATAACATTTTTTTTTGGGGGGGGGGAAGGGGGGCAGGGTCTTGACCAGTTCAGCAACCTCGGCCCCCCCCCCCCCATCCGTTTAAGATAGTCACACAAACACTGAACGCTGCACCGGTAGTACATCGGGTTGGGGTGGGGTAAGAACTAAGTAAGGATAATTTGGATAATCTGGAACAATTGTAGGCAAAGGCGGAAAGAATGACTGAGACTCGAACTCATGACTTCAGTAGAACGAGCAACCGTCTAGACATGACAGGACATATATTGTCTTGTCTTGCTTTTTGTCTCCCTGGAACTGCTAACCGGCCTTTATTTAAAGTTGATGCTGTGAGGGTGTTGAGGCGGATATTTTTTTTTTCAGTTCTGGAGTGCAGCTTAAAAGAAGAGGCGCTGCAGTCCTTCTTTAGCAGACTCCACCACCATGAGGAATATGGCCAATCCTTGCCCCGTTGGCCAGCTAGACCTCTTACTGGGGAGAGTATTAACGGAGAGATGTGACAGGATCTTGATCAGCTGTGGTTCGCTAATCTTGACGCTAGCGTATCATCTATGGTTCGCTAACCCTGACGGTAGCATGTCAACTATGGTTCACTATCTCTGATACCAGCATGTCAGCTATGGTTGGTTATCCCTGGTGCCAGCATGTCAGCTATGGTTCGCTAAACCTGAAGCCAGCATGTCAGCTATGGTTCGCTAAACCTGAAGCCAGCATGTCACCTATGGTTCGTTAACCCTGATGCCAGCAAGTCAGCTATGGTTCGCTAACCCTGATACCAGCATGTCAGCTATGGTTCGCTAACCCTGCTGCCAGCATGTCAGCTGTG
>CM019699.1:32572339-32579839 GCA_009760885.1 Achatina immaculata | reverse complement strand
GATTATTTCCCCCCACCCCCCACGTTTCGCGAGACATTACAGGGTTATTCATAAATCCGTGAAACATTTCAAAACTTCGCAGCAAAGAAACTACGTAACGGATCATAAAAGCCTGCGCAGCAGAGTTCACGTGGTTTGTCGCAAGGAGGCAGCAGTAGCAAATATGGTATTCAGCAAACGTGAGCAGTCATTTTGTGCTTTGGAGTACGTTAGAACCTCGTCTATTGTGACTGTGCAGCGACGATTTCGAGCGGAATTCCAGAAGGTAGCACCTGTTTTCAACAGTATCAAGAAGTGGTATGCGAAATTCCGGGATGAAGGCTGCCTGTGCACAGCTCCTCGGCAGGGACGTCCAGGACCAAGCAAAGAAACTGTGAATCATGTTAGAGAAGCTTACCAGCGAAGCCCCCCGCAAGTCCACTACACGTGCAATTTTACAGCTAGGAGTCTCGCAATCACATGTATGGCGAATTCTCCGTGTAGAAAAGATTCATACTAAGTGCTATAGAAACAGGAGTTGGGGGGGGGGGGGCGCCCACTCAAGAAGTCCAACAGAAACCTTAAATATCCTATTATATAAAGCAAATCACTGAAACGTCTCAGGTTTGTCCCATCAGTACTGAAAGATATGTGAGGTAGCAGAGATGACTGGGCAGGTTTCCCGCATATTTTGGTACTTGTGCAGTGGCGGATGAACTATCAACAGGAGCCCTAAGCTAACTTTAGTAAGAGCCCCGCCCCCCCCCCCCGAACTTTACCTCCGTAATGATCTTTACTACTGCTATGTGCTTTTGTATTACAAAGACCAGGCAGATCTGATACGTTACTGTCGCTGGATAACATAACGAGCTAGTACGGTGGTAAATGAATTTTACATGAAATAATAATCTATTTATGTAATAGGGCTTTTTAAAAAATCTCTCTTCAATCTCGGGCCATCTTCCTTTTCTAGGCTCTTAGCCTAGTTAGCCTAACCGCTAATCCGCCTCTGGCTTTTTTGTTTGTGTTAACATCTTTGAAAATATATAGAGTCCAAGCTATCCATCTGAACAGTTAAGTCACCATTTCAAGATCTCTGTAATCCTTGACAACCTGTCACTTCCTGTACTGAGAATAAGATCTCTATAAGCCTGGACAATCTATCACTTCCTGTACTTAGTCTAAGATCTCTTAGAAAAAAATCATGACAATCTATCACTTCCTGTACTGAGGCTAAGATCTCTATAAGCCTCGACAATCTATCACTTCCTGTACTGAGCCAAAGATCTATATCAGCCTTGACAGTCTATCACTTCCTGTACAATATTCTTCGGATTTCAGACTCAGCAGATAGAAGCTGGTGAAAGAATTAATCGCACAGTACCAGTGGCAGTAGAAAGCAAAGCAAAGTAAACGAACCATAATTGGCTTACAACTGTACCTTTCATAGCCCTAGTCAACATTATTTTCTTTTTTTTTTTTGTATGTATCTTTCTTCTAAGTCAGCTTATATAATATCCACTAAATGGGAGTGAAGGCAATGTCCGATTAAGTAGTCAGCGACCCATAGCAGATAAGCCAGCGACAGGGTCAGCGACCCATAGCAGATAAGCCAGCGACAGGGTCAGCGACCCATAGCAGATAATCCAGCGACAGGGTCAGCGACCCACAGCTGATAAGCCAGCGACAGGGTCAGCGACCCATAGCTGATATGTCAGCGACAGGGTTAGCGAACCATAGCTGACCATGACCTTGTCCCACCTCTCCGTTGGCACCGCCAGTAACAGGCATAGCCTGGCTAACGGGGCAGGAATCGTCATAGTCCCCTGGTGGTGGAGTCTGGTAAAGAAGTATAGCACACCCCCCCCCGGCTTTTTAGCTATACTCCGGGACTAAAAAAAAAATGACAGCCATAACCCACCCCCACGCCGATACGATCCTGTACCTCAACACCTTCATAGCATCAGCTGCAAAGTACAAGGAGATATCACAAGACATGACAAGATTATATCCTTTAATACTGAACAAAGCACTATTTATCAAATGAAACAAAAGAATACTTTACAACACACCTGTCCTCCAAAATATGTGCTATCGATGTCAAATGTGGCTACTAACAGCTAGAAATAAAAAAGAAAAGAAAAAAAAACAGACATGAAATGATTGAGGTGAGTACTAAATGTAGCAAGAAGAGACAAGTTCAGAAAAGACACCATTAGGGCAAAGGGTGGAGTAACACCAGTACTACACTACATCCAGAAGCAGCAAGTCAGATAGTTTGGCCACGTTATAATCAGAACACCACAGAAAGCATTCACGCTAATAACCGTAGGAACCAGATGGAGAGAGAGAATTATTTTAAAAAACCTTAAATATCTTGAATATCTTGGATCACTACTAACTAATAATGGAGATACAATGAGGGAAATTAAAAGGAGGACATCTATCGCTCTTCAGAAAGTAAAACAAATAAAGAATCTGTGGAGAGGAGCAGACAGAACCACAAAAATAAGATTTTTAAGGGCATGCATCTTTCCCATCGCAATATATGCCTGTGAGACCTGGACACTTAACAAAACAGCTGAGAAACACATAAATGCCTTTGAATGTAAATGCTACAGAAGAGTTCTCCAAATATCGTGGACACAAAAAAAGAACAAATATATCTATACTACAAGAGCTTAATATTGAAGGAGGCTGGCTAGTAAAGAGGATTAAAGAGATAAAACTTAAATATTGTTGACACATTAAACGTCATGATAACCTAGAGAAGACCGTATTGGAAGGATACATAATGGGAAAACGAAAGAGAGGAAGACCAAAACGAAGATGGCTGCAAGACATCGTTGACGATCTGCAAATGGATGCATCAGCAGCAGGGCCATCTTGCTCACAGCCGAGATGCCTACAGAAGAGCTGTTTGGGAGGCAAAGTTCCGCAAGGGACATGCAAATGAATGAATGAATGAATGTATGTCTTATTAAATGAAGGAAATGGCAGAGCTCTGTCAAGACGTCTATTTGTCCCTTCAACACTGAAAGGTATGTAAGGAAGGAGACAGGAACTATAAAGACAAGACACTTCGCTTTCCTGCTCCCCCCCCCCCCCCCCCCCCCCGGCTATGGCGGCCTGACAACTAGTCACAACTTGTAGACACAGGTCATAGAATCTTTACCAGAAATGGTCTCTTCATCAACTTCCTCCACTAGGAATGTCTACCCTGTGGTCTGTAGACATACCAAGAATATCAGACAAATTAGTCAGCTTGACCCAGGTAACCCCTCCCAAAAATAAACCGAGTAATGAAAAAAAGAAAAGGGAGAGAAGAATGCAATTGAAAAAATACATACGTAGTAGTACCCGCTCAAACATTCGTTATTTTCTCCATTCGTATAATTTATTCTGAGCGTGTCACTCGAACGTACTGCAAGCCTCCAGCTCTTGCAGCTATAAATAGTTAATGGAACATTCTCACTTTGTCTCATATTCTCGTAAATTATTGATAACATATTCAATCTTTTTTTTTCTCCTCCAAGAACAGGCGTTTGTCGATCAGAATATTTTGTACACCGTTTTGTTTTGATTTCAGTTACAAACTCTTTCATTTTGTGAGCCGCGTAGACAATTTCGTGTGGAAAACAAGAGACATTACAAATGAAATAAATGCTTCTACATAGTTTTATTCCGCTGTTTTGAAAGCTGAAGTTTTAAAGTACAAAAAAGCTAACCATATGCACTGTTTTATTTGCTGGTAAAAAAATAACGAATGTGTTAATTATAAATTTTCCATGATTCTTGAATTTTTGGCCTGGTACTTCAGGAGTTAACTGCCAATAAGAGACTTGTCTAGGTAACGATTGGTTATATTTTGGTTAGTTTTTTTTCTGTTTTGTTTTAATAATCTCGTTCGGACATCACAATAGTTTGAAATCTTTCCTTTGTGCGCTAGTGTGTGTATTTAATTCTGAATTCAATAGTTGTCAACAAACAAAAATGGCTAAGATTAAAAAGCCACAAAAGTTTGGATGTCTTCGAAGTGTCGTTCCGTCACGCTGTGGAATGTTCAAGTTGAGTTTAGTTAGCGATGGTTCAAAGGGAGATTATGTTAGGGAGATACCATGATCATCAGAGCTGCCAAGATGAAGAGTGTAGACTCCATAAACATTAGAGCTAGCAAGATGAAGACCGTAGACTCCACAAATATCAGAGCTAGCAAGATGAAGAGTGTAGACTCCACAAACATTAGAGCTAGCAAGATGAAGAGTGTAGACTCCACAAACATTAGAGCTAGCAAGATGAAGACCGTAGACACCACAAATATCTGAGCTAGCAAGATGAAGACTGTAGACTCCACAAACATCAGAGCTAGCAAGATTATGGAGTTTACACTCCACACAAAAAAGAAAGATCATATCAACCAAAGAAACAAAAAAGATGGGATATCATATACCGACCAGAGAAGCAACAAAACGATATCATTTACGAACCAAAGAAACAAAAAAGATGGGATATCATATACCGACAAGAAAAGCAACAAAACGGGATATCATATACCGACCAGAGAAGCAACAAAATGATATCATATACGGACCAAAGAAACAAAAAAGATGGGATATCATATACCGACCAGAAAAGCAACAAAAGGATATCATTTACGGACCAAAGAAACAAAAAAGATGGGATATCATATACCGACCAGAGAAGCAACAAAACGGGATATCATATACCGACAAGAACAGCAACAAAAGGATGTCATATACCAACCAGAGAAGCAACAAAAGGATATCATGTACCGACCAGAGACCCAACAGAACTGGATATAATAAACCGACCAGTGAACCAGCAAACCGGGATATCATATACCGACCAGAGACGCAACAAGATTGGATATTATATACCGACCACAGAAGCAAAAAATTAAGATATCATATACCGACAAGAGAAGCAACAAGAACGAATGTCATATACCGACCAAAGAAGCAACAAAGTGGTATATCATATACCAAGCAAAAAAGCAAAAAGACAGGATAGCATGTATCGACCAGAGAAGCAACAGAAAAAAGATCGTGTTCTAAAGGATGAGGCAACAAGAAAAGAAATCAACATACAAGTAATTCTGTACTTTTTTTCTTGTTGTTGACATTTTAAGTGCTGTAAATGGCCCTTATAATGGACGAACATCGGGGATTAAGCATATCATAATGTGAAATATTAACAAATACATTTATATTCTCAGTTCAAAGACTGTATAAATGAAATATCTGTGTCACATTATATAGGAACCGAAGAAGCTAAACATACCCGTAACATATCTGCTGATCTAAAGACAATCTAGTTTGTGCAAGGGCATTGAAAATTAGCATCTGCTTTGGAAATACAAAAAATATCTGACACAGTTATAGAGCAGCATATTTATTGATACCGGAGGCAGTTTTATAGCACTGCTTTAATAGATATTGCAGCAATTATAGAACACTATCTATTAATAGCTGAAACAGTTATAGAGCTTTATATTTGTTGGTACAGTAGGCAGTTTCATACCACTGATTTCGTAGATATTTGAACAGTTATAGATCACTACATTTATTAACAGCTGAAGCAGTTATAAACCAGTGCATTTGTTGGTACAGTAGGCAGTTATTAGAGCACTAATTTTACTGACATTTGAAGCAGTTACAGAGGACTATATTTATTAATAGCTGAAATATCTGAACTGATAGCCGAGGCAATTTTAGAACAGTGGTTTCACTAATATTGGAACCGTTATAGTTCAAATATTGATAGTGGCGTCATCTGTAGAACACTATATTTGTTGATAGCGAAACACTGACAGCATAATATTTATATCTGATTCTGTTGCAGAGCTTTGTGTTGCATGATAGTTTATGTAGCCGCAGAGAGTTAACCAGTGATAATTTATGTAGCTGCAGAGAGTTAACTTCAGTGATAGTTTATGTAGCCGCAGAGAGTTAACTTCAGTGATAGTTCATGTAGCCGCAGAGAGTTAACTTCAGTGATAGTTTATGTACCCGCAGAGAGTTAGCTTCAGTGATAGTTTAGGTAGTTCAGTCAGTCAGTCATTTGCATGTCCCTTGCGGAACTTTGCCTCCCTAACAGCTCTCCTGTAGGCCTCTCGGTTGTAAGCAAGACGCCTTGCTACTCATTCGCAGATCATCAACGATGTCTTGCAGCTATCATCGCCTTGGTCTTCCCCTCTTTCTTTTCCCCCATTATGTACCCTTCCAAGACTGTCTTATTTAAATTATCATGACGTGTAATATGTTCAAAACAGTTAAGTTTTCTCTATTTAATCTTCCTTACTAGCCGACCTTCTTCAGTATTAAGTTCTTGCAGTATGGATATATTTGTTATTTTTTGTGTCCATGATATTTGAAGGACTTTTTTGTAGCATTTACATTCAAAGTTATTTATGTGTTTCTCAGGTGTTTTGTTAAGTGTCCAGGTCTCACAGGCATATGTTGCCATGGGAAAGATGCATGCTCTTAGATAGTTACAGAGTGCTAATTTCAGTGATAGTTTAAACAATTACAGAGTGCTAACTTCATTGATAGTTTAGTCAGTTACAGAGGACTATTTTCAGTGATAGTTTAGAGCAAAATTTGAAATTATACGTTAGCCGAGGCAGTCAGACTTGTATGTATATAGTAGATAATGATATGTTTGTTTTAATTTTTAACTTTAGGAAAAAAATAATTTACTAAAATTAAACCTTTTTTTTTTGGAAATAACCCACAAAGCTTAGAGAGAAAAAAAACAACGGGGGCTACATAAGTTAATACAGGAAACTAGAAACATTCAGGAGGTTGATAAGAAATCCAGGGACACTTTTATTCCATATACAGGCTTCGAGAACTATCAAATTTTTCTGTATTGAGAACTATCGAAGTATACAGAGCAAAGAAATTAGAGTTACTGAGACTTACTATTCAATTATTGAATAGAATGAACTACTCCGTTGTCTCCCTGCTTGTTGTATGCGCCACAGCCAACTTGAGTGGTAAGTGATTTACTCTTCCCTGCTTGTAGTTTGCCCTACAGTCAACTTGAATGGTAAGTAATTTATTCTACCCTGCTTGTAGTATGCGCTACAGCCAACTTGAGTGGTAAGTGATTTATTTTTCCCTACTTGTAGTATGCGCTACGTTCAACTTGAGTGGTAAGTGATTTATTTTTCCATACTTGTGGTATGCGCTACATCCAACTTGAGTAGTAAGTGATTTATTTTTCCTTACTTGTAGTATGCGCTACATCCAACTTGAGTGGTAAGTGATTTACTCTTCCCTGCTTGTAGTTTGCGCTACAGTCAACTTGAATGGTAAGTAATTTATTCTACCCTGCTTGTAGTATGCGCTACAGCCAACTTGAGTGGTAAGTGATTTATTTTTCCCTACTTGTAGTATGCGCTACGTTCAACTTGAGTGGTAAGTGATTTATTTTTCCATACTTGTAGTATGCGCTACATCCAACTTGAGTAGTAAGTGATTTATTTTTCCTTACTTG
>CM019699.1:32542339-32567339 GCA_009760885.1 Achatina immaculata | reverse complement strand
AATAGGCAAGTCTGCACAAAAATCATTGGAAGCAGCAGAAATGTGGTTTATTAGAAGAATGTTGCGAATCCCTTGGACAGCAAAAATAACTAATGAAGAATGTATGAGAAGAGCTGGAGAGACAAAAAACCTTGTCAAAAAGATAAGAGAGAGACAATGTACTTTCATAGGACATGCAATGAGAAGAGGGGGCATTGAAAATATTATAACAACAGGAAAAATAGAAGGAAGAAGATCAAGAGGAAGACCAAGAGAAATGATACTGGACAGTCTGACGGGATGGTGTGAGAGGAGATCACCAACTGAGCTGATGGCCTGCATGAAGGATCGTGTACTCTGGAGAAGCATAATAGCCAACGCCAGTCGGCACGGCACATGATGATGATGATGATGATGATGATGATGATGATATACAAATGATGCATCAGCAGCAGGGCATCTTGCTTATAACCGAGAGGCCTACAGGAAAGCTGTTAGAGAGGTAAAGTACCGCAAATAATATGGAAGTGACTGACTGACAAATATATATACATCTTCATGCATGTATACACCTATACATATATACAGACAGACAGACAGATATGATTCCCTCTTAAATTAAAAGGTGATGGCGACTGCAGTAAAACTAGTTTAAATAATAAAGGTAGATAGAGGTGTATGGTGTAGTTTTACAAAGTGACAGAGGGAGTGAGTAAAATGAGAAAAACGAATAGAAAGTATGAGAATGTATAAATGAAAAACATACAACATCCAATATTTCGGCATGAGCCTTTTTCGAGGATTACATGCACAAACGAGACAAAAAAACATATAACTAAACGAAGAATTTATCTCAATGTGGCCTCCTCCAGAAGTATGCAGGAAACTCTCTACCGTAGAGAGCGGAACAACAACACAACTCCTTCAGATCATCAGAGGAAGTACCACCCTCAGACAAGTGTTTCGGCCCTTTAAACTCCTGACACTCTAAGGGGGGTGGGCCCCTCTGGGTCATGACTCCCAGAGGTCTTGTGAGTTGTTGCTTTTTTTTTTTCCCCGGTTCCGGGATTGAACCCTTGATCTTCCAGTTGCCACTGCACTTTTTTTTTTTTGAAGTGCGTCTTTAAGTAGGAAGTAGGAAACAGAGTAAAACTACACCATACACCTCTATCTACCCTCTTAAATTATTGTTGTTTCGTTTCTCTCCTCAGTGAAATTTTTTGAATCGCTGGGGTTATGTGAGCGCTTTGGCGGTACTTGTGGTTCAGAGTGCCCCTATCGTTTCATCACCCACAAGTGGGGCGTCCCTCTGTGTCCCATGGATGCTCCACTGGACTTGCAGTGTTGTATTGGACCTGCACTTAACGGAGCTCAAGGTAAAGGTTACTTACAGTTGAATTTCTACACTTTTCCCCCTCCCCAAAAACACAAATTTCTTATCACTCCGCGTACATTTTTTTGTGTGGGTATTTAACGTTACTTTATTGCCAGATCTGTTGTATGATTAGTCTCCATCATGGTCTCTTTTTTTTTTCTCAAAGACCTGGAGAAGGCAAGTATCCTTTTCTTACAGGCTTTTCCGACCTGGGTAAAACTACTGACTATGAGAGGCGAGTGAACTAGTTACTTCGCTACTGTAGGAGATGGACTGGACATATTTAGAGATGGGCTCAAAATAGAAATAGATGGGCTCAACATAGAAATAGATGGGCTCAACATAGAAGTAGATGGGTTCAACATAGAAATAGATGAGCTCAACAAAGAAATAGGGAGGTTGAACGTAGGAATAGCTGGGCTCAGAACCATAAGGCAGATATGCAGCGCCGAAGAAATCCCTATGGGTGCCTACTGGATTGATGCCCGAAAAAGTCCACACCTAACCAAAGTTCATACATAGGTCAGTCAAGAATGCCGAATCAGACATCAAGGAGCCAATTATTAAGCACTCCAACCAAGATGACCCTATAATATGAACAGATGGATCGGTAACCCCCGAGTAGTATATTAGGGCGTGTATCCGTCGAATTGGGGTGCCACCCCAAACAAGATGTCGGCTATAGCGTATAGAGGAAAATATAATCAATACGACGCCGCCGGCGTTGCTAGGGAAATGACGTCACATGACCAGTAGATCAATTATATCCGGCGTCGCGGTTCTGTAATTATCCAATTATTTCCCTCGGCGTTTGACGCTCAATGTTCAATATCGCTGTGAAAAGGTTTTCAAGTAAACCCTATATATTTACCTATGGTCATTTTACAATAGTAATTATTAGATTTTAGTTGGTGCAGTGTTTAAAATGATACCAAGAGCGACATATTTTCGTGGGTTCCGTCAGAGGTAAAAAAAAAACGACATAAAACGTAAGGCGTAATAATAGGTTTTAATGTGTATATCACAACAAATATTTACAACAGAGGGCCATCAAAACTATGTTGTCCTCGTCACTAAATGTCTAGTGGAGAGGTGCTTACGTTGTCTGCGTGTACTATTCTCTTAATGTAAAAGTATGAAAGCGAGTCTCTGTGCTGAGTGTAAGTATATACCGTCCCTTTTAATGTTCTAAACCCTACGTTTGTCCCACCCCTAGCCCGTTTTGTGGTGAGTACCTCTATGAAAGTGTCCCTGTCGAGTTCGTTTTGCCGTTTGTTTAGTCCCTTTGTCGATGTTTTGGAGTAATTTCCAAAACAGTGGTAAGTCTTACTACATAAGCTAACCATTCCGTGGCCCTCGTATTCTAACTTGAACAGTCCGGGAGTTGGCTTCTCGAATAATTGTCTGTCCTTACATGTCGCGCAGTCTGGTCGGGAAAAGCTAGAAATAAAGGCGGACCGATGTTCAGCACAGACTTCGGAGGGGAACCACTGGTCATATACTTCGTAAAACTCTTGTCGGAGGTTGGGTCTAACTACGTCTCTAAGGTCAGGGGCACTGAGGGCTAAGTATAAGCTGTCCGTGTCCATCTCGCACAATTCAAAATCAGACCTGTCAACGAACCTATCTAAGAAATCGTAGTAAAACTCCAACATCCTAAGTTTTGCGTACTGATATATGAAAAAGCCTATCTGCAAGGGTAAATCCCACCTGCATTCTTTTTTCACCTTCTCTACCTCCCAAAGATCGTCCGTTACGTAATCCAATTTTTTAAAGTTGGGGCTGTTTATAAATTTACCCGTCTCATCACCCTTACAATAAGTCACGGCTATATGTTTGGCTTTATTTGTTAGAGTTTTTCCGTAGGCAGCGTTCCCCAATAGCTTCATCGTCTCTGCTGTTATCGAACAAGAGTCATCCTTGTCGCCGTCTCGTCGCGCGTTAGAGACCGTATCCCCAAACGCTTTAAAACAAGTCTTGGGTTTGTACTCGACTATCTGATATACTTTCGTAACTACCAGGCCATGTGCCAAGTACCATCTCAATAAAGGTGTCGCCAACAAGATTTTCTCTCCCTTGTAACTGACTATTAACGTTCGTTGGGGCCCTGTCAGTAAGTTATGGTCTTGCGCATAACTGCGCATGACATCACCTATATCGTCTCTGCTAACTTCTACATTCTTGAATATGGGAGTCATCTCCGAGAAATACGTCTTTAGGGACTTGGGGACCTCTATGTCGCACTCTAACAGACCGAAGCAAGTTTCGTCCCGAACTGCATCGAGTATCTGTTGTTCCGTGGGGGGTTTACGGAAGGGACTTATCTGAGGGAATTTCGCACTGACAAACTGTCTGACGGTCGGATCAGTTTTCTTTAGAAGCTGCCATTGACATTCCCACATTTCGACTACGTGAATGCTACAGTCGTTAACTAAATAGTCGCGTATTTCCTGGGTCTTTTTGTAAAGGTCTTCTAAGGGATCTCCGTTCACGGGGTTGGTCGTCATGTCTTTTGTAATGGGACAGTTGGGGTGTCCGTGAAATAAACAACCGTGGAACTGGTAGGCTGTTCTCGTCGTCTTGTCCCATCCGTCGACACTAACTCTCCCCAACTTCATCTCTTTTCCGTTATACTGCGTTTTTAAATGTATATTTTTTGTGTGCGCTACCCAGGCTAAGTATTCCCTACTCTGCCTCGTGTACATGCTAACTCTGTGAATCTTAAACTCGTCGTCATGTCCTCTAATTGTGGGAAAGTCCGTTGGCATTTGCTGCATCAGTGCCCAGAGGTATAAAGCGTTAGCATCGTATCCCTTGATCCCTTGCACGACCTTACCTCCTCTAATATACGTTTGACCTTTCTCGTGATGCCTGTGAAAAATGATGGACGGACCACCCACAATATTGTTCCTAATGGTTGTATGCAGCGCCTGTTCCCGTTTTGAACATAAGCTAAAGGACATGTCTGGGGGAAGTGATTTAAACAAATACTTCAAAGTCACCCCGGGGACCGAAATCGCGTCTTTAAACATGTCTACTCCTAACTTTTTATAAAACTCAACTTGTTGATCTAATGCTAACAAGAAGGGACCTACGTCTTTGTTGTTGTACCACACTAAGAAATCTCTAAGAGTGGACATACCTGTACCAATCCATACTTTTTGACACTCAGCATACTCTTCCTCCGTCACGTTACAATTTTTCAATTTCGAAAAAAAGGCCGAATGAGGGGGGAGTTCCGTCTCATTCAATTTTTCTAAGCCTGTGATGTATTCATAACAGAAAACCCCCTTCGTCTCTTTAATTTTATAAGCCGCGAGATACTTGCTATAGCTAAAACCTGGTGCCAAGTAGTTACATATGTCTAAAAATTTAAATTTTTCGGTTGCGAGACACATGTAATCATTATTCCTTTTGACTATGAATTTAAAGGGACCTGACCCTTCCCCGTGGTTATCTTCGTCATCAACAACGTCAGTGTCATCGGCAGACTTTTTATGGTTCTTAATGAAATAAGACACCAAGTAAGGCTTTATGACGTTAACGTCATACTTGCCTGAGTTGAACCCGATAACAGGGAGTTCATGTAAATAGTCGTACAGTCTGTTCATTAGCTCTTTCTTATCCCCCAGTTGGTCAAACACCGGTTTAAATTTACGATATAAAATATCGTAGGCTTCGTCCGAGATAAGCGAGCATATCGTCAACCAGCTTCTGAGGGTCCCCTTCTGTAACGAAACAGACAGGCTTCTCGTACCCGGGAACGTTCGAAGCCACTGAACACGACAGAGGTACGTGTCGGGCCGTAAACTTGGTCATGTTAGTGCCCGGTGTATCTGCTCCTTCAAAATAAGATTCGTAGTCAAAAGTGGCCCTGTACGGATAAACAAAGGTAGTATCTACTTCTATGCCCAGATCCGCGATCACTTCCCAGACAGTTGCCGGAGGATTGTACATCCCGCCCGTATACACATCTTTAGTAACCCCACCCGTACAATTTTTAGAATGTCTTTCCATCCTCTCAAATAAGTGCCAAAGTTTCCCACATTTGTCACAAGCTATCGCGTTGGTCGCCTTATCTATATTTTTAATAAACATGAAATGGTTTTCAAAAATTAACAGGGGCAAAGTGTCTTTACAACAAGTACTACCACGCAAAACCGGGACTAGGACCTCGCTAGCAAACTCGAAAATGTCAATATTAATTTTGAAACATTTCTCCAGGTCCGCCATTTCGAATAACTGTACTCCAGAGAAATTATCTAGTGAAGGTAACCCTTTATATTTCTGCCACTGACGCGCGAGTTGTCGTGTCTTCACCCTATTGTCCCGTAGGTGAGGGTTTCTAAAGACAGCTAAACAGCGGAAAAAGCAAAAGTTGTCTGTGTATGGTTTTCCACTTGAATCGTGCTGGAGTGTGTTTATGAATTTATTGTTCGTAATATGTAGTGGGAGATCTATAGTGCATCCTATCGGGTATTCGTTCAAATGATAGACGTAGAAACTAGTGGCTGGAACTATCTCGCAGAAATATTTTGTATTAGGCCTAGATTTAAGAGCTGTCTTTACTATGTCGTGTTCAGTCAAGTCTCTTACAAAACTGTCAAAGTCCCGTCTTTTATTTATTAACTGCGGCGTGTCTAGTACAGTGGCATTGTTATTTGAAGCGTGGTAGAACCGTAACTCGTTTGTTTCTTTGTGTCTAAGGATGGTGTGGTGTGAATAATTTATTTTGAAACGTTTTGTCTGACTGTTAAAAAGATCGTGTAGTTTGGAGGCCCAGTTAATAGGGTGTATTGTAGTGGGAGGGTGGAAAAATGTATATGTAGATAAATGGTTGTTTATGTTTTGGTGCGTCCTAAGGGCCCCCCAATTATCACAATATATAGCTCTAACATTGTCCATCAGCTCATGTAAACTGTCTTTTTCGTCGCTGAAGTCTCTATGCTGTGGCGTTGGTATTTTCCTCGACGGTGGGATGGTCCGTGAGCCAGACTCCAGTTCTTCGTCGTCTAAAAACTCGGCTGCTACAACAGGTGGGGACTCCCCGTGTTCGGGGACATCTGAAAGAGCCGGTCGTTTGGTGGACGAGGCACCCTGCCTACGCACTGCCGCATCATCATATGACGCCTTTCGCTTGCGAGAGGGGTCACTGGAGTGGACAATTTTCATATGCCTCTTCAGGTGGTCTCTGCGAGACGCGAGTTTCCCGCAGATTGGACATGTGATAATATTTTGTTCGTGCACTGAGTTTCGTGACGAACGAGGCTCCGATGTTTGGTAAAACCTCGCCCGCATTGTGAACATATATAAGTGTGCTTGAAGGCAGCAGGACCCACTCGACAGGGCATTTTGTTAGACATCTGAAACGAAAAGAAAAACCCACTACAATGGACGAGGCAGTGGAAATAGCAATGTGTATAGTACATACTAACGAATCACCTCTAAGAAGGTTGGTTATTGACTTTTCGAACAAGCACGCTGAGCTTTTCACCACCCTGTGTAATTTCATAAATCCACATTATAGCTATCAATCGTTCGTGAGCATTGCCGACCAAGTTTTTGAAGATGGTATAAACTGGGGGCGAATCGTAGCCGTTTTTTCGCTCGGATACATTCTTGGCAAAAACATTGAAGAAAAGTTATGTAACGTAGACTACGATGTACACCTACTTCAAGAAAAATTTGCTCGGAATGTAGGGCAGTACATTGGACACAAACTAGGACCTTGGATGCAAGGTTTTGTTAAGAACGCATTAAAAAGATAATAAAACTGAGTCGACTTACTGTTATTTTGTATCCTAATCTCGATAGACCCACAAAGTCACCTAATTTCGATGTACATATGAGAACCCCAGTAATCGTGAATCGAGAGTTATATAGCTGGTTTGCGTGCTGTGTTTGCGCCAATCACACCAACCGCAGCGCATCACGTGATATGCTTAATTAAAGTAGCTAATTTTAACCAATAGGAGGTAAAAATAGTAACTTAAGTAATTTTCAAAAATTGCGCCAACGTACGCAGAGCATCACGGGACATATTGTACATAGATGAAAAAAAACATACTAAGATAATGGCTTTTTCATACTTTTATTAACACTTATACGAACAACATCTACAATATCTCTTTTCCACTAGCAGTCTGTGGAGGTAGAATGAGATGGCGCGGTCTTTTTCTAGGGTCTCTCTCGACGGGTTTTCTAGGTAAGGCGATAGCTGGTATAGGTTGTAAGGTAGGACCTGTAGTCTCTCGTGAGACTAACCGTTCAGATCTTTTAGACGCTGGGTCTTCGGTCCTACGCTGCCTTTTGGTGGCTACAGGTATGTGGGCTGGAAAAAGTTTTTTATCGGCTTGTGAATTAGTCAAACTTTCCAGGCGGCTAAATTCAGCTAGGATTTGGGGCTTCAGCTCCATCAACTGTTCACACTCGACTCTATTCAGTGACAGGCCGCCTTGTGTTGGAAATTTCAAATCTGACTCTCCGAAGAAACGACGCAAATGCAGCATTGGAGTACCTTTATACAATGAGACAGACGCGACTTTTAATCCGCCACCAAGAGGTTTATTCATCTCTCCTGCTGGGGATACGTATATCCAGTTTGTGGGAACTGAAGTCATCTCGATACGAACCGCGCGGAATACGAATGTGTGACCGTGAGCATATTTATATACCTAGGTAGCTCTTATGACGTAATGTCTATTTTTAGACGACATGTCTAGACTTGTATATCCAGGGTCTCAGTAAGCGCCATACGAGGCGATCGTTAACGTGTTGTCTCGTAGTAAACGGAGCTAAAACTCGACGCAGGCTCCCACCGCGACATTTTATTAAAATAAAATATATAACGAACAGACCACAAGTACTACTAAGAATGTCTTGTAGAGGACGCGGGTTGTAGATACACGGTTTGTCAGAGTTACGTTCTATGAACTTTACGATGTCTGCGTGGAAAGGAGGAAGACCGAAGGAGTCAAAATATTCAAAGCTGCCTAAGCCGTTGTAATATAGACCGATCCAATGCGATCCCGGTCTCCAGCTTGGATCAACGTTCACGACAAACGCCGCTGCCTTGTAACGATTGATACGAGGGGGTAGTTGATCGCGCGCCAAAACTTTGACTCCCGTTCGCCGAACAAAAATGTCAGTTAAAAGTATCTCGAGTATTTCTTGAGTATTCATTACGAAGCGTAGTCTGTTATGACTTGACGGGTCTTCGATATTTCCAAGATTGAGTCGTTTTCAGCGTAGATGATTACTTGAAAGGGTTCGGGTGTAGCTGCGGAGAATTTAAGTTCAACTGTTAGGTGACCTTTTTTCGCTTCTTCGCCGTAATTTAATGTGGCTTCTAGGTACGCTCTATACGGATACGTATTTTCGCTAGGCGTGATCAGTGTATCGTTGAGGGACACATCCACCTGGGAGAATAAAGAGTGCAAAAAATAATTGACGGGGGTCACCTCCACATCGGCGGGTAGGTTGCTGCCGTCCGCTAACGTGACCTTGGCTCGCACGTGCAGAAAGGTATTAAACAGGTCTAAGTACTCCTCACTGTTTCCGGAAATCGCAAATTCTATAGGAGTCCCCTGTGATATGGACGCTAAGGGGTGAATTTCGACAAACTGACCCTCTCTTCCACTGCTGTTTGCGTCGGCGGCACGCTAAACAGATCTAGTCCAGAATGCAGACATTCGCACGAGTTGGGGTGAACGAGAGCCATCCTTAGGCAAAGATATCCGAGTACGTCTTGGCCTTCTTGTGAACCCGACGACGTCCGACGGACCGTTTTATCCTTTTAGTTAACGGTTCACCGGGAGGGGCGGCTATCGCCTTTCTCCTAATGCCGCTACCCGATTGGTTGCCCGCGATGTGCTGGACTGCACCCTGCAGTAGACGGTGTCCGGCCTCTTTAGCGTGTTCTTTAAATGATTCACCGACATTTTTTCCAGCTAGCGCGTCTTGGGCGACTTGTAACCCGGTACCAATACCTTCTCTTAGAAGAGCTTTACCACCCGTCTTCAACCACGGGAGAATCGTTCTCCCTAGACCGACCACTAACAAAACTGCCGAGTCCACGACCGCGTTGACTTCTACCGCCGACAAAAACCGGAAGTCCGTGCCCAGCCTGATTGCAGTAAAAGTCTTCGTATATTTTGGCATTTCTGCGTAACGGAACGTGTCTAACCATCTTCTATTCAAATTCTAAATGTCTCCTGGTTCGAAAATGTAACGTCAGCACCGAAGTCCCGCGCTTGAATGGGATCGTTTTTCCCCTGTCGGTGGTTAAAAGCACTCCCACCGTGTCAAAAGAGAATCTACTCAACGGGACGTAGTGCGCTTTATCGTAGACGCGAAACACCGGCGTCGAGCCCCTGTCCATTATAGGTATAGCACGTAACAAGGGAACCATTACATCGCCGACTGGTCTGGAGTCTACGAGATCGCAGTAAACGAAAACGTTTCTTAAGTCGCTGTCCATTTTTACCCCAGGTTCCCCCTCTACTACAGAGGTTTCCACTTCACTTGCGTGCGACGCGGGGAGTCTAAGGAGCTCTGTTAACATATCACTTATTATAACTTCACAACCCTCTTCGTTTAGGTTGAACGAGACCTTATTCGCTGCCCGTTCCCACAAGAACCGGACAGGCACCGGACCTCCTTTCGTCATTACTAACACCTGATTATTCAGCTGATTGAGAACTAAGTCGGGTGAAGCGTACAGACCCGGCGGAACCGTCCATACTGCGGGTGGTTTACCTTTACCGGGAAGGTATTGTATCCAGGCTTCGCCCTCTAGAACGTTAAAATAAGTATTGGGTATTTGAACTTCGACCAGGCCAACTTCGTATTGCTGACTCAGGTCGAATGTTTGCGGCAGTTTTACGAAAAAGTGACCAGCATGGTTATCTGGATATACTTTCTCCGATGCGTTGCTAGGTAGCGTCACGTAAAAACTCATTTTAGCTTGGGATTGGGCAACATGTAACCTAGACAGCTAGACAATAGGACGATCCAGAGCTTTCCCTCGTGTTCGTCACCACCTCCGCGCGTTAGATTGAATAACGACACTCCGATGACGACGTATATAATCAACATCTGACAGATGAAGACGACCCCGGGAGGCGGAAGTAGTTTACCGAACCAGCGCGAGAAGCCCTCTCCTTCAAACGTTTCCACGTTTTCCGCTTCATCCATCGTATCTGGATATGTGACCGGCGGGTATCCAACTGTTGAATGGTTCGGGATAACCGAACCACTTGACTAAATACTCTTTAGCCCCGCCTACCTTTCGTTCTCGCTTTATACTTTCAATTCGATACACTTGTTTGTCACCAACTTTTTGAACCTCTTCGGAATAAAACGACCCTTTGAGTTCTTCGCCTGTGTAGTCTTTAAGTCTGTACGTTATCGGGGTTGTCTTGTTTACCCGACTGATTGTGAACAATTCTTCTGTCCAGGCCGGGGTATACCCTTTCTTAAACGGTTGCTTGGCTTGAGCTATTCTAACTATATCCCCTTCTATAAACTGCGGTTTCCTAGGTAAAACTTGGGACGAATATAGCGTATTCCATACTTCCTCCTGATTACTCACGTTAACCTCTACCGGAGCCATACGAATGCTCCTGTGATACGAGTAATTGTAGTTTTTGACCAAGCGTTTTAACACGTGTATATAGCGAAAGCGGTTTGTTTTGGTAAAGTATCGCCACATCTTTTCTTTTAGGGTACGGTTGAAACGCTCCACTATGGAAGCTTTCACGTCCTCGTTCTCAGTGGTAAAGAAATGCACGTTTTCAGTGTTAAGAAACTTCAGGAAGGTCTTGTTGACAAATTCCGAACCTTTGTCCGTTTGAAAATTTATCGGTTTGCGCTCGGAGAAAATTTGACGGACCGCTTTAGCTAGGTTTTTCCCAGTCTTTGCTTTGATAGCGATAGCCCAAGCGTATTTACTAAACACGTCTATACACGTCAGCAAATAGGTGAATCCGTCGTTGTGGTTTCCTAACTGTTTCACATCTATCAGATCGGCTTGAAATTGTTGATTTAGACCGCCTGTTACGGTCGCACGCCTCTTAAATTGGCGTCGGACTGGTTTATGAAGAGTATAGGTGTCTTGATGACGTAGCCATTCTTTAATTTCTTTAGCTTTAATTCTCGTACTACGCTGAAGGGCGGTTGCACCAGCATACGCTCCAGGCCGACTCGGGTCGTAATAGTGTTTTTTTAGGGCCATTTATCCCACTTTTTTGGGGTCGGGATTTTCGAATTTTTTTTTTTCCGGAGATAATACGACGGTGGTTCGACATCTGGCTTCAACTGATGACCTAAGGGTTTTTCTTCATCTTTAAGTATCGGCGCCACAGGTTGGGGGTCGCTAGGTTGGAGTGGTTGCTTGACATCCACGAAACCTAGTGACTTTTGTCTATACTGCTCGAGACGCCCCAAATACCGCTGCAACGTTTGTTGGTATACTCTGGCTTTATCGCGCGGCTCCAAATCTTCCATTTCCATAATCTGCTGCATTCGACTGTCCAAATCTCTTAAGCTATCGCTGACCGGCTCTGGTGGTAGATATTGTCTAGTAGACTCTAACAGACGAGGGTCTACCAAAATCATTTTCTTCGCCATGGTTAAACGCCTAGAATTCCTGTCAGAACTTTTACGATAGGCCCCAAGAGCGCGCCTATGAAGCCACCTCGTTGTAAGATCTCTTTACGCCGTTTGTTGGACGTCTTCTTTAAGATAAGCTCTCTCAGGTTGTGTTTGTACCGTCGTAACTGTCTCTTCTGAGCCACCGTGAGCGGGACATTGCCTTTTAATATATTATGGCAGCATTCGCAAAGCGTGGTTACTAGTTCTGGCGACGCCGTTTTCATTATAGCTTTGACCGCCGCCGGGTTAGCCCTGCTTAGGACTTGTAGCATTTCGCCGTGACGTTTCACCTTGGTTGCCATGTTATTTGGGAACGTAGACCACTTGTTTCCCTGTGCTAAAAATGTTCGTGCGTATTCTCAAGTGGTCTGGTGTTTCCTGACGGAGGTCGAGTAACAAATAACCGTGTGGAACGGCAGTAGCATCTTTAAAAGCTTCCTGTACGTACGACACCTTCCCTGGATACATCTGCTTGGCCAAATTGGTAATCTGCGAACCGTCTCGCGGGTTTTTGAACAGTACTATGTAATGCGAATTGAGACTTATGGTCCTGAGCTCCTTATTTCTGTCGAAAATATTTTGTACTATATATAGTACGCTGACGTTGCGGTGGTGGCTGCCTTTAGTAAATAGTTTTGTGACTCTGGCGTCCGTCTCGGACATTAGGTCATCGAGGACAAGCAAACGCCGTTTCTCACCTCGCCATTGCTCCATGTCGGGAAGGCCTTCGTTAAAACTCACCCCTCTCATTTCTTCGTAGATTGGCTGCCATTCGCCGTATGACCATATAATTTCTTCTGGGACGGGATCTACCATGTTATGCATATTGTCCACAAACTTTCGCACGAACACGGTCTTACCACTTCCTGTGGGACCAGCGACAAGAGCCGTAAAGGGATGGTGCCACCGCGGATCCATTGTTGATAATGACGTACTGTACGCCAGAGCTCTTCTTATATTTTTAGTCAACATAAAGTAAGCGGCGCGCGCCGAGGGAAGTAATTGGATACTTACAGAACCGCGACGCCGGATATAATTGATCTACTGGTCATGTGACGTCATTTCCCTAGCAACGCCGGCGGCGTCGTATTGATTATATTTTCCTCTATACGCTATAGCCGACATCTTGTTTGGGGTGGCACCCCAATTCGACGGATACACGCCCTAATATACTACTCCCCCGGACAAAGGATCTGATGGGGTTTTGTGGTCTGTCGCAGTGGACGCGCCATCGTCAGCAAGTCCGAAGCCTTCGCCACAACCACATCCAGCCTAAGGATGGAGATTGAAGCAACCACTCGAGCCATAAACTGGTTAGCTAAACCAGCAAGCATCACAAGCCATAATATTATCAGACTCACAATGCATGCTAAGAAAATCTAAAACCAGGTGATACGTGGCGAGTGGTTGGCCAAACTAAAAGAATCACAAATCTCCTCCCTAGTGTGGATTTATTGCCCAGGACATGCCGGTATCAAGGTCAATGAAATGGCAGATCAGCTGGCAAACAAAGCAATAACCTTGGCAACCAACAAATGGACAAAGCCGACATTTATAACAAAATTACAGGGAGATAAACCAAAAAAAATTCTGAATGCAGAGCCTATTACCAAAGACTATGCCACAGGGGCATAACAAAGGGCAGTGCCAGACAATCAGAATTTTGCGGAAAAGATCTTTCTGTGTGTACAATCAGTGTGCAATTAGCACTATCACCCAACCCACACTAAGAACAACACTGAGGTTAAAGGCTGAGCACATACGAGAGTGTCCTGAATGCAAGGAGGCCAATCTTTAGGCCATCAGCGGAGCATGGCCGTTCTTCAAGTTCAAGGGCCGAACATAGAAATAAATGGGGTCGACATATAAATAAGTGTGACGAACATAGAAATAGATGGGCTCAACATATAAACAGATGTGCTGAACATAGAAATGGATGGGCTGAACATATAAATAGATGGACCGAGCATATAAGCAGATGGACAAAAGATATAAATAAGTGGTATGAGCATATAAATAGATGGGCTCAACACATAGGTTGATGAGCTGAACATATACGTAGGAGTATATGGGCTCAGCGTATAAACAGGCGGACTAAACCATACAAATAATAGATTGAACATATAAATAGACAGACTCAGCATATAAAGAGGCGGTCTAAAACATAATCATAAGAAGCTCCAAACGAGTTGATTTTTTTATTCCAGACACTGAAAAACTCACAACAGCGATGTCTCCACAAACCACACCTGCTACTACTGTCACGGTGGCACCGGCACAAGAATACGGTAAGGTACAACTTTAGCAAATTTCGAAACAACGAAGATCTCCCCTTAGTCTTTTCTGCTGTTCTTGATATCTCTTTTTTTAATGTTCTAGATCTCCCTTAGTCTTTTCTGCTGTTCTTGATATCTCTTTTTTTTAATGTTCTAGATCTCCCTTAGTCTTTTCTACTGTTGTGACCTCCTTTTGTCTCTTTTTCAGTTCTTTATCTCTCTTGATCTTCATTTGTCTTTGTTTTTGCTGTTCTTGTTCTCCTTCTGTCTTTTCGGGTGTTCTTTATCTCCTTCTGTCTTTTTTGTTATTCATGATCTTTCTTTGTCTTTTCTTCAATTCTTGATTCCCCGCTGTTTTTTATTTCTTCTTGTGAGTTTTTGATGCCTTTTTGTCTTTTCTGTTGTTCTTGAATTTCTCTTTGTCTTTTGTCTCCTAGACTGATCCTCCTGTTTCCATCATAAGCGGTCCATTGATATCACGACATTCAATAATTAGTGTATAAGTATACAACTATACACTAAGCACTGCAATAAAGCTGTGATACCAAAATATATAAACTAGACCAAAAAAAGTAGGAACAGCTTTATTACTTAACGACTACAAAGTTGTGACGTTTCAGCGTGAGCCTTAACCATACAAACACACATAGGACAAAGAATTGGAGAGAGGAGATAAAGTATAGATTCACATGAATCCTATGTTTAAAAAAAATAAAATGGATTAAGACCAGGATGCTATGGATATAGTGAGGAGATGTGACTAAAGTGCTGGGAGAGTGTTTTGAAAGATCAAATGAGAGTTAAGACGTACAAAAGCATTTGTCGCAATGAAAATAACTTAGTAACACACAATAATTGGTGTATAAGACAACTATACACGAAGCAGTGCATTAAAGCTGTGATACCAAAAAATGTATAAACCAGTACACCTCTTCCAGCATTTTAGTCACACCACCTCATCGTATCCAAAGCATCCCAGTCATGATTCATTTTATTTATATATTTTTTTTTAACATAGGATTCATGTGAACCTATCTCCTCTCCCAAATTCTTCGCCCTGTGTGTGTTTGTATGATGAAGGCTCACTCCGAAACGTCACAACTTTGTAGTCGTTAAGTAATAAAGCTGTTCCTACTTTTTTCCCCCCTAGTCTATACATTGATATCATGTAGTCTTGTAATGCCTCTGAACTGTTTATGGGCAGGATGTTAAGAGTATCCTTATACTGGCGGTACACTAGACGATGATATAGTTAGCATAAGGCCAGACTGTCTCTCCCCCCCCCCCCCCCCCCCAATCTCCAGAGAGAGCCGGGTGTCCATTTCTGCCGCTGAGTGACTGGGGCGCTTGTTAAATATTATTTAACGATACCTTAAGACAGCGCCCTGGTTAGCTGAGTGGTTAGGCGCTCGGTTTACTAATCCATCCCAGCAGTGGTACACACCAAATAAAGGCCCCAGGGTCAACCCGGCCTCTAAAGATAGGAACCAAGGAAATCTGGGAAGGTAAATGCGGCCGGGCGTGGTACTGACCACACTCTCATGTGCCGGAGGTCGTGGAGAACATGGGCCTAACACCGTGTTCCCTAATGTGCCTTAATGGCATGGGAACGGAAATTTTACCTTTACCTTTACGTTAACATTACTTAACAATATGTTAACTCGTCGACCTGAGTTTAAGTATTCAGATCATTCACGTTAAAACTGACGATTTCATCTAATCAGTCTGAACTATTACAATCCGCCTGTTAAAAGTAATTTAGTTCTTGTTTTTTCCCCTTTGCACGCAGGGACTTGTGGGAAGCTTCAGGCGTTCCACGAAAGGAAGAAGAGAATTGTGGGAGGTCAAGCGGCTTCCCTGGCATCTTGGCCTTGGCTGGTTTCATTTCGGTCACTGCTGGGTCTGCATACCTGCTCTGGGGCGGTCATAACACAGCGCTGGATCATCACTGCCGCACATTGTTTTAAATAGTTAAGGACTGGTACTTTGCATTCGCTGCCTGCAGTATATCTTTGTATTGTGAATGTTTGGGGCGTGACATAGTGTGACTGTACAGTTATAGTGGTCGAGGACCTACAGATGGCCAAGATCCTGTCTTACCTCTTCATTGATGCTCCTAGTAATAGGCCCAGGCTGGCTAACCACGTAGGGCTGTCCCACCTCTCATTGATGCTCCTAATAATAGGCCCAGGCTGGCTAACCACGTAGGACTTTCCCACCTCTTCACTGATGCTCCTAATAATAGGCCCAGGCTGGCTAACCACGTAGGACTGTCCCACCTCTCATTGATACTCCTAATAATAGGCCCAGGCTGGCTAACCACGTAGGACTTTCCCACCTCTTCACTTATGCTCCTAATAATAGGCCCAGGCTGGCTAACCACGTAGGACTGTCCCACCTCTCATTGATGCTCCTAGTAATAGGCCCAGGCTGGCTAACCACGTAGGACTGTCCCACCTCTCATTGATGCTCCTAATAATAGGCCCAGGCTGGCTAACCACGTAGGACTTTCCCACCTCTTCACTGATGCTCCTAATAATAGGCCCAGGCTGGCTAACCACGTAGGACTTTCCCACCTCTTCACTGATGCTCCTAATAATAGGCCCAGGCTGGCTAACCACGTAGGACTTTCCCATCTCTCATTGATGCTCCTAATAATAGGCCCAGTCTGGCTAACCACGTAGGACTGTTCCACCTCTTCACTGGAGCTCCTAATAATAGTCCCTGTCTGACTAACCACGTAGGACTGTCCCACCTCTTCACTGAAGCTCCTAATAATAGGCCCGGTCTGGCTAAACAGGTAGGACTTTTCCACCTCTTCACTGAAGCTCCTAATAATAGGCTCAGTCTGGCTAACCACGTAGGACTGTCCTACCTCTTCACTGAAGCTCCTAATAATAGGCCCTGTCCTGCTAACCACGTAGGGCTGTCCCTGATCCCCATTTTGGCTAGATCTACCGAGAACCTTGCTTGGTTTTTGATAACCTGTAGCAGGCCAAGTTTGCCACCGTAACCCACTCTCAATCCGACACGATAATGAGTTTCAACATTCTGAAGCTTGCACACATATACATATTGGTATATGGCTTTGGCGATCATGCACTTCCACAAGTGCCAATCTTTGATGCTTTCGATAAGGTCATTTGACCAAAGAAAACGCATTTCTATGTGATTTACTTTCGTGCAGTCATGCCCTTCTCTTGATCATCAACTCCTTCCTGTGTTGCAGCTGAGGATACTAGCAACATTCACTGGGTAATTGTTATCTACTACTATACCAATATATTTTAGCTTCTCGTTGTGGCACGCAACGTCCAGTAACTGACCATCTCTCCATTGGTACTCCCAGTAACAGGTCATGCCTGGCTAACGGGGCAGGGATCGCCATAGTCCTCGTGGTGGTGGAGTCTGCTAGAGAAGCATTGTAAACATCCCCCTGCTTCATAACTCCACTCAGAGCCTGAAAAAATAGTCTCCATATCCAAGTCCCAGTCCCAGTTCCACAAACGCCGTGCCTCAAAATCTTCACAACATCGACTCCACAGAGCACCAACTCCAGTGAGATTGAAGAAGAAGAAGAAGAAGAAATGCCAAGTTTGTTTCTGTTACTCTTTACATGGTAATAGGCAAAGACATTTTGATATAAAAAGCAAACGAGACAAAGTAACTATATATATATATATATACACACACACCATGGGTGATTGATAAGTTCTCGGCATAAGATACAAATACTTAAAACACACATTTGATATTAAGTGCAATTGTAGATAAGATTAAACACCAAGTTTCAAGAAATTAACTGCAACCATTTTTTACAGGCTACTGAAATGGTAAGGGGAAGCAGCAATTTGGAAATGGATAAAATTTCTCATCGAGCAGTCATTCTTACCTCTGCTACATCAAGGGCTTATCATCGAAGGAGATCCATGAGAATGTGGTAGAGACTCTAGGGGAGAGTGCCCCTTCTTACAGCACAGTGAAGAAATTGGCAGCTCAATTCAAACACGGAAGGGAGAGTCTGGACGATGATCGCCGTCCAGGAAGACCAAGAACGGTAACCACCGATGAAATCACCGGCAGAATCCATGACATGATAATGGAGGATCGACGACTAACTGAGCGGTACATTGATACTGAGTTGGGCATCTCCTAGGAACGTGTTCATGCCATTATTCACAATGATCTTCAAATGACAAAGGTCTCTGCTCGATGGGTCCTGAAACTTCTTGGAGCTGATCACAAATGACAGCGTTTCAACATGTAAAGAGACAATCTTGGCCATTTTTTCTGCAGATCCTGAAAAGTTTCTTCAGCAATTTGTGACTATGGATGAGACTTGGGTTCATCATTTTCAACCAGAAGCCAAAGAATATCAAAGCAGTGGAAACATCATGGACCCCCACCTCCAAAGAAAGCAAGTGTGGTTCTGTCTGCAGGCAAAGTGATGGCTTCCATCTTTTGGGATTCAAAAGGTGTGCTATTGGTAGACTATCTTCAAAAGGGCAGAACAGTCACCAGGGCCTATTACGCTAATCTTGTGAAGCAACTGCGGGTCAGATTGAAGGAAAAGCATCGAGGGAAACTGACGAGATGAGTCATCTTTCATCAAGACAATGCACCAGTTCACAAGTTGGCTGTGGCAATGGCTGCCGTTCATGAATGCGGCTTCCAGCTTCTTGAACGTCCTCCTTATTCCTCAGATTTGGCCCCGTCGGACTATTACCTGTTTACCAAACTCAAAAAGGAGCTCAGTGGTCGCAAATTTGCTTCATATGATGACGTCATTCATGCTGTAGACCACTTTTTCTACTGGCACCAAGATGCTGACTTTTACAAAGAAGAGATCCTTATGGTCCAGGATCGCTGGACTAAGTGCATAAACTTTCAAGGGGACTATGTTGAGAAATAAGCCCAAAAAGTTGTCCACAAATAATCCATTGTACCGTCTGCCGAGAACTTATCACTCACCCCTCGTGCATGTGTGTGTATATATATATATATATATATATATATATATATATATATATATATATATATATAACATTCTTAGCTAAAATGGTTTAGATTTTAAATTACTGTATAATATAAGTACAGGCATCATATCAATTATAACAAAAAACCGGGCGCGGTGCTTATTATGAAATTTTTATGCGATCTTTTTTCCCGTTATAGTCTAAGAGTTCATTCATTCATTTGCATATCCCTTGCGGAACATTGCCTCCCTAACAGCTCTCCTGTAGGCCTCTCGGTTGTGAGCAAGATGGCCGGCTGCTGATGCATCCATTTGCAGATCATCAACGATGTCTTGCAGCCATTTTCGCCTTGGTCATCCTCTCTTTCTTTTTTCCATTATGTACCCTTCCAAGACGGTTTTCTCTAGATTATCATGACGTTTAATGTGTCCACAATATTTAAGTTTTCTCTCTGTAATCCTCTTTACTAGCCAGCCTTCTTCAATATTAAGTTCTTGTAGTATGGATATATTTGTCCTTTTTTGTTGTGTCCATGATATTTGAAGAATTCTTCTGTAGCATTTATATTCAAAGGCATTTATGTGTTTCTCAGCTGTTTTGTTAAGTGTCCAGGTCTCACAGGCATATATTGCGATGGGAAAGATGCATGCCCTTAGAAATCTTATTTTTTTAGTTCTTTTTAATTTAATGAAAACAACCCACAAGAGTTAACACCTAAACAAGCTGTTGTTTTCCCTTGACTTTCCCTCCACAGCGTGTCCAACCCAAGTTTGTGGCGAGTGAGAACAGGAGAATACAGCCTCTTACACCCCGAAGCTGGAGAGAGAGAGATGCTCGTACAGAAGATTATCATGGTACTAAATTACATATGAGAGAAAATATCTCCAGGGAAAAAAAAATGATAATATGAGCAAATAAGAACACGGAAGATATAAACATGACAAATCAATGCCTGAAATATATAAACATCACAAATAAAAACAGTGAAAGACATAGACATCACAAGTGAAAACATAAAACACATGAACAGTACAAGTGAAAACATAAAACACGTGAACAGCACAAGTGAAAACATAAAACACATGAACAGCTCAAATAAAAATATAAAATACAGAGTAGAAGAAAAACATAAAACAGCACAAATAAAAGAATTAAACACACAAGCAGTACAGATATAAACATAAAACACACAACAACAGAAATAAAAACTTAAAACACATAAACAGCACAAATAAAAAACATAAATAACATAAGGAAAAGGGAAGAGTAATTTTTGCTAAAATTAAACACACAAGTTAAAGTAAGTAAAGGTAATCCTGTCATGCCTTAGAGGCACATAGGGATATGGTGTTAGTGCCCATATTTTCTTTGACCTGTCAGCACACTTGAGAGTGATATGGTCAATATCACTCCTGGCCGCCTTTCCTTCCCCAACTCCTGAAGAAGTGGGGTGCCCATTTCTACAGCCGGATGACTAGGGTGCCCCCGGCCGGATTAGAACCCTCGACCTTCGCCATGAGAGATCAGCGCTAACCACTTCGTCACTCAGACACCCAAACACACAAGAACTACTATTAATTATTACAGTAAAATAAAGATGACCCTTTTTAAATCTTAATTCTTAAAATTCAGAGTAAAAACTCCAAGTGAATTCATGCCAGCTGTATTTTATCTGTTGATTTTATACTCTGCAAGCTGCAGAGAAAGGAAGTTATTTCAGCTGGCATGTTTCTGTGATACCTATCATGATAAGACGCATCCAGTCAGATATTTGCTTGTTTCTAATTCTTTATGGTTTGCCTTCAGGGAAACTCTTTAAACCAGAACCATAACCACTAGTGCATATCCATTTCGTTTCCCAGCATCCGGGTTACAAAGCGAGGCTTGAGACTGACAAGAGCAACCTGACCCTTCATGCCAAGTACGTCCACGACATCGCTCTGGTCAGACTCTATGAAGACTCCAGAACAGAGCCCATCTGTCTTCCATCAGCCGAGGGCAACAGTTTTGTAGGTCACGGCAGTCGGGACAGAGAAGACACGCCAGGACCGGAGAGCAGCCTGGAAGAACTAGACAACGAAGTGGAAAGACGTCCCCAACCTGATGGGAGCAGCGGAAAGAACGATAACCTTGGTTATAAATACAACAGGATACCCGTCATGGGCTTCAGGCAACTGCAAGAAGGGGAGGGAAGAAACGCAGCATACAATGACCTGGAGGTGCTAAGTCGGCGTGGGACCTGCTGGGTGGCTGGGTGGGGCAAGACTATGGGTAAGTACAAGTTTCATTAAGATTCAGAAAGGCATGAAAGTGATACCAGAAAATTAGATAAGTACCCATTTTACGAGCCTGGGGTCGACCTCGGGGTTGTATTGGTCGGAAAAAAAATCCCGCTCGATTCGAATCCTCGACCATTCGGTTGCTAGACGAGTGCTCTAACCACTACGCTAGCCGGTCCTCGATAAGAAACATTAATAAAATAATACAGAGTAAGAAAATCATTAAGAATAAATAGAAATGAGATGAACAGTGACACTCCCGATGCCGTTTAAGTCCAAGTTCAACCCCCTTCTCGTGACCAGGTCCAGTAACAGCTCAGTCATATGACCAAGTGGCCAACGGTCACATCTTCATTTGCTTGAATGTGTGTTGTAGCAAAGCTTGAACAACCATGATACGCCTAGTAATCTATATACTGCTATATCAAACAGAAATTGGAAAGCAGTAGAGATGCAGTTATGGAATTTCATAGTCTTCGATAATGTTGATGACTTTCGACATGATCTTTCATAGCCTTCCATAAATGTCGATGACTTTCGTCACGGTCTTTCATAGTCTTCCGCAATGTTGATGGCTTTTGTTATGGTATTTCTTAATGTTCGTGGCTTTTTTTCATAATCTTTCACAGTGTGGATGACTTTTGTCCTGGTCTTTAATTGAGCTGATTAGTTTTTCAGGTAATCTTTCACAATGTCCGTGACGTTTCATAGGCTTTCACGACACTGACAGCTTTCTAGCACAGTACAGTATTTGACAGTTTTTGACATTCTTCTTCTTCTTCTTCTTTTTCTTCTTCTTCTTCTTCTTCTGCTTCTTCTTCAGCTTTCCGAGTCGTTAATGCTCATTGCTGCAGATAAAGTTCGCCTCCATTCGTCTCTATTCCTAATCCCTCTCCTGCTGGTGATACCAGTTTCTTTTATATCCATCTCTGCCTTGGTCAACCCCTAGGTCTTGTTTCCCTCATCTCCTGTGCATACATAATTTTCGTTTAATTTTTTTGACATAGACTTCATAATATTCATGACTTTTGAAATGGCTTACCGCATTCTTTGTCACATACTAACATTTCATTTTCATGCAAATGTCCCACGTGGAACCGAAGACACTTCTGGAGAAGATCAAATCCTACAGGAGGTTTCTGGTGATGTGATTGGAAGTGAAGCTTGTAGCCAGATGTGGGGTACACAACTGGAAGATGACATGGTGTGCTTCGGTGATGGCACATATGGCCCATGTGCGGTATGTATCTGAGCAATGTCATAAGCACGTGTCTATGTAGCATAATGAACGATGTACAGACGATACCCGACTTGCGTGTCTCCGATATACGTAGATTCGAAATTACGTTAAAAATATTACAACGTGCGCAAAAAAAAGTCAGCGGAATTTTACAGAAAAAAAAAACTATTAAAATACTGTTAACTGCTATATAACAAAACACTGAGTAAATTCGACTTACGCGTTGTCTACTTACATAAATAAGGGCCTTTCTGTATACACATCTTATGAACTCTGTACTAGATATTTGTAAACTATAATTGATGCATCAATGGTGGTATACAAGCGAGAAAGAACAGTCTAGTTCTACATTTAAAAGCTTCTAATTTCTCTCGGTACACTGAAAACTCGCAAGAGGTGCAATGAAAATTTAATATTAAACTTCATGACACAGATAATAGCCTTTGTATGACGCACAAAGAATCTTCTGGTTACAGTGAGAATTTTTCTGCATTGCCCCTGACATTATAATGGCGGCTGATAACTCATTTTTCTAGTTTTCGCTGATGCAAACACGAAAAGCTCAAGGGAACCTCTAAAATTTGTTATCTTCTTCTTCGTGGAACTCCGAATTGGTGTTCTCTGTAGTCCACGCAGTGAAGATATTTGAGACATGGCATCGTGTCGGATAGGGAGTGGATTATGGCGGCTATTTTTTTTAAATTCAGTCCTTGACTGGAGTTAAAATGCAGGTGAGTGTGCAGCACTTCTTTAGCAGACTCCACCACCATGGGGACTATAGCGATCCCTGCCCAGTTAGCCAGGCTAGGCCTGTTACTGAGACATGTGAGGCAGGGTCTTGGCCACCTATGGTTCGCCAACTCTGACACTAGAATGTCAACCAAAGGTCGCTGATTGTCAAAACGGACAGCGTTTTCGTCCCCACTTGACTTTTAAATACGTGTTATGTGCTGGCTATGTGCTGGCTTATGTGCTGGCTATGTGCTGGCTTATGTGCTGGCTATGTGCTGGCTTATGTGCTGGCTTATGTGCTGGCTTATGTGCTGGCTATGTGCTGGCTATGTGCTGGCTTATGTGCTGGTCAGTTAATAACCATTGTTACTAAGCGGAGTGAAGGTTTCAGTTAATAACCAGTATTTCTTAACAGAGTGAAGGTTTCAGTTACCAACAATTGCTACTAAGCAGAGTGAAGGTCTCAGTTAACAACCATTGTTACTAAGTAGAGTGAAGGTCTCAGTTAATAACCATTGTTACTAAGCAGAGTGAAGGTTTCAGTTACCAACAATTGTTACTAAGCAGAGTGAAGGTCTCAGTTAATAACCATTGTTACTAAGCAGAGTGAAGGTCTCAGTTAATAACCATTGTTACTAAACAGAGTGAAGGTCTCAGTTAATAACCATTGTTACTAAGCAGAGTGAAGGTCTCAGTTAATAACCATTGGTACTAAACAGAGTGAAGGTCTCAGTTAATAACCATTGTTACTAAACAGAGTGAAGGTCTCAGTTAATAACCACTGTTACTAAACAGAGTGAAGGTCTCAGTTAATAACCATTGTTACTAAGCAGAGTGAAGGTCTCAGTTAATAACCATTGTTACTAAACAGAGTGAAGGTCTCAGTTAATAACCATTGTTACTAAGCAGAGTGAAGGTCTCAGTTAATAACCATTGTTACTAAACAGAGTGAAGGTCTCAGTTAATAACCATTGTTACTAATCAGAGTGAAGGAACTCCTCATGGACACAGTATCAAGACCGTCTTAATTCATGGGAGCTCTGGGCAGTTTCTCAGGGGCCCCCTCGATTCAAATATTGTCAGTACAAATCTTCTTTACGTGGGTTAAATAATGACCAGTGTAGGTAGGGGCCCTGCTTGGCCCACGGTCTACAATGCTGCTAAGGCGGCGCTTCACATAATACTTCGTTCTGTGCTGCAGGACAAGCTACACAGTCACTCCTACTATGGCAGTTATTCTTTCTCCCAGCTTTATCAGTTTGGATAAAATGGGTTCCACTCGGAAAATACAGCCGCCAAATGAAACTGTGATATCTTTCATTGTACATTTTTTAGTTGATCACTACTTTTTCTACATACTCATATTAAAACCAATGATAATCGCCATGACTTATCAGGATTTCGCGTGCTTGTTTTACATTGTTATCTTCTTCTTTCTCTGTTCTGTCCGGTGTTTATATCGTTGATACATCACAGCCGATTTTGTGTGA